>JAHHFK020001156.1:0-92882 GCA_024533555.2 Aedes koreicus
TGTGTGTGTGTGTGTGTGTGTGTGCGTTACAAATAATGTCACATACGTTTCTCAGCCATTTGTGAACCGATTTCAGTTCTGTTGACGGCAAATGAAAGCTACAACATTCCCATAGAACGCTATTGATTTGCTTTTTATTCGGACATTTCGTTACGAAGATATGAACGAAACAGTACTTGACAGCCTATCATAATAGTAATCAAAGAGTTTAGTCTCCGATTACATACTGAGCTATTTGTGTACCGATTTTAGTTATGTTAGGTCCAAATTAAACTTATAAAATTTTTTTAAATAACTGATCAAAATTTCATTAGGATTGGATAATCCTTCATGGAGATATGACCAAAACAATACCTGAGAGCACATAATTGTGAGATGAAAATATACTCGTTGCAGTGAAAAACCGAACAAGACCACTCACCCCAATCGATGCCGCTTGCATTCTATTGTTCCGCATCTTGTGCGTTGTATAGCACATACAGCGGGCTATCCACACTATGCGATTCTATAGAATTAGAGCAGGATCGATTGGCTCCAGTGGTCCGGTTTGGAACTGCAACGAGTATATTCGAAAATTACACAATGTCTCCATTTACTTTAACTGCGCAATTTTCAACGAACATGTACTTATTAAGCATCTTGAATCCATATCGATAATCAAAATTGACGCTTAGGATTGTGTAATAATTCATTCTATGGACTGATTATATGGAATTTCTAATATTTATGTAATTTCCCCTTTGATATAACTAACATAAACAGGTTGTTGAAGACTATTAATGGCAATATTTTAATCACATCGATGAACAATACGTTCAGGATTGACAAATAGTTCATTTTATAAACTGAATGTATGACATATCGAATATTCCTGGATCTTCATGGAATTTCTGATGAAAATACCATATTGGCCACATTTTAGTTCGTAATTCTGGTGATGTGTAAGAAGGGTTCAGTCTCACCGTCGGTGGATTAATTCGGGTTTTTAATGTCCTACACGTGACATTTATTTGTTCTCTGCTGTATGTACAGCATGTACTTGTCTCTAGATCACAAGATTCGTGGCTGCACTTCGTTGCCCTGCAAACACATGATCGTATATGATAGCGGATAAAAGGAAAAGTGGAGGCGATATACGTACATTTTACATGTAGTCAAATGGACACATGTACGTATATCGCCTTCACTTTTTACTTATATCCGCTATCATATAAGATTTTGTGTTTGCTGGGTAGCCTCGCAATCAGTGGAGCCTCTAAACATTCAAAAGAATCATATGCAACGTAAGAATAAGTGAGAAAATTTGACGGTTTTGATTTCACCTTAAGCAACTGTCAAAAATGAGAAGCCAAACAATGCTTTCGACGATTTTGTTTTGCTGTGGTCACTATGTTGAGCAATTTTAATGAATGCTCTATCCAGTAGAAACATGACATTTTAGAATCCATTTCTGGAGGATTATTTATGTGTCAGAGAGGAGTATAAATTGTTTGCTCAGTATGTTTCTTTTTAACACAATAAGTGTAAAACCATGATTCAAGTTTACTCATGTTATAATATGCAATATAGTATATATTAGTAGTAAGTTCTATTTCATGCTTACTCATGTTTGCTAATAATCATTAGCAAGGATCTCAGTAGCCGATACACCTTCAAAAAAAAAAAAAAAAAAAGAATTTAATCACTACACGATATTCGTATTTTTCCATTGTTAAAAAAATACACTGACACGTCAATTTCAAATGGCTTGTAAACAAAGAATGAATTGATAAATCGAAATGAAATTTTGAGTACGTTCTTATGAAAGGTGAAATATTAAAATGGCGTAGAAACTGTTGCTTTCAAAACTTTTTGACTAACCTAGTATATGTACCCATTAACAACGTGTTACTTGGGTTATGATGTCCCCTAGATATTTTCTTATGAGCATAAGTCACGTTGTTTTCAAAAGTGCCTCAAACGCCAAATACTCCAAATAACACGATATGCTCTTAAGGTGAATTGTTGCTCCATGTATTTTTCCCTATCTTTTATCTCTCTCTCTCTCTCTCTATCTCTCTCTCGCGAACTTACTTCGCTATTTCAAATTTATAAATCTCGATTATTAGTGAATGAACATCGAATCGAATTCCATCAGATTGCTCACAGCAAGTAAGCATACAAACAGATGTGATGAAATATTTAATATCTAGTACAGATTCTGAGTTATATCAATTCCAAATTTTGAGGTAATGGCTGCCGTCGAGAATGGTTCAGCGTAAGCCCTTAAACTTTTTTAATACAAAGATATTCAAAGAGAAACTACTAAGTAAAATAAAAAATGGCGATTGTCAAAATTTACCAAAACATGCAAGTTGAAATGTATATTGTAAATGTAAATGTAAATGTAAATGTAAATGTAAATGTAAATGTAAATGTAAATGTAAATGTAAATGTAAATGAAAATGTAAATGTAAATGTAAATGTAAATGTAAATGTAAATGTAAATGTAAATGTAAATGTAAATGTAAATGAAAATGTAAATGTAAATGCAAATGTAAATGTAAATGAAATGTAAATGTAAATGTATATAGCACTGCAATAGCGGCCCTAGGTACTTCGGCACTGAATCGAAAAAATGACTGGTTTGATAGTGAATGCAAGCGGTTAGTAGACGAGAAGAATGCAGCACGGGCGAGAGTACTGCAACACTTTACGAGAGTGACTGACGGTACCAACAAATGGAAGAACGCGACCGCGAAGCAATGAAGGCACTATACCGTGCTAGCACATACAAATTCTACGAAAACTTGATCAGCTAGCGCAAAGGCTATGTAAGCAATGGAAGAGCATTTACCGGAGGATTGGATGGAAGGTATCGTGTATCTCACCTTTAAAAAGATGACAAGCTGGATTAATGTAACTGTCGTGCAATAACGCTATTGAGCGCCACCTACATACCGCCGTCTGTCACTCTGTCAATTGCGAAGGTTTTGCGGGGCAGTACCAAACGGGTGCCTGCACCACTACAGATCAGATTTTCGCGATTCGGCAGGTACTGTAAAAATGTCTTAAATATATTGTGCCAACAAAACATCTTTTCATCGTTTTCAAATCAACTTACCAGCGACATCGAGACCAGCTATGGCAGATTATGCACGAATATGGATTTCCAGAAAAACTGACGCGGTAGATGAAAGCAACGATGGATCGAGTGATGAGTATAGTCCGAGTCTTAGGGACACTCTCGAGTCCTTTTGAATCTCGAAGAGGGTTACGGTAAGGTGATGGATTGTCGTTTTTGCTATTCAACATTGCATTGGGGGGTGTGTTTTGAAAAGGGGGAAAACACACGAGTGTCACGTTCTTCAGGAAGTCTGTTAAACTTTTAGCTTCGCAGACGACGTAAATGTCGTTGCACGAAACATTGAGATGATGGCAGAAACATACATCATACTTAAGACTGAAGCTACTAGAAGCATGTGATTAATGCGTTGAAAACAAAATACATGCAAGAAGAGGCTCGTGAGAAGACAATGTAAGCCTTACACCAAGAGTTCAGATCAGCGGTGATGAAATCGATGTGGTATACGAAATCGTTTATCTCAGCTAATTGGTGACCGCCGATAACAACACCAGCAGAGAAATACAAAAGCGCATAATGGCGCAAATATGCCTATTAAGATCTAGTAAAATTTGACGAACTACAAGGTTGACCATCTACAAGACATTAGTTAGACCGATAGTCCTCTACGGCCACAAAACACGGACATTGCACGTGAAGGCCCAAGGTGTCTTTGAACCTCCCATCGTACACACCGCTAAAATCGGTAGACTACGATGGGCTGGGAATGTCTTTAGAATGTCGGTCGACAGCTCAGTTAAAATTACTCTCGATAACGAACTGGCGGGCACAAGCAGAAGAAGCGCAGGTTAGGTGGATCGATCAAGTAGACGGCGACCTGCGGATCCTTCGTAGATTGCAAGGCTGGTGATGTGCAGCCACGGAAACACCCTCTGTGTACAGCAGAGGCCACCCCGGCCTTGGTCTGATTTGTAAGGTAATTTAAAATGGAAAATTCAATTTTTACTTTCAAATAACAGTGCCAATTTAAACTTAAAATATGTTCAACTAATTCTGTGACTCAAAATTTCAGATTAGTTGGTTAGTTTAACCTGCATACGATTCAAAGTAAATTTGGACGCATTCAAGTGATCATAACTCAAGACATACACGGTTGATCAAAACGGGGGGTCAAACAAAAGGGTATTTATTCAGCTTTCAAACGATATATAACAAGTTATACTAAGATTTTTTACCGTTTCGAACGAACTGTCGCACTTTTACTTGTGATCGATTCCATCACGATCTGCACAGTCGCTGGTGACACTGTGCCGACGAACTTATTCCACTTTAAACGCATTTGTTGTGCATTTGTCACTTCTTTACCGCATCCTCGAAGTTTTTCGCTTGACAATTGCCGAATATTTTTCGATCGATCTGAACTCAGGGCAATTCGGAGAATTAATCTCTTTGGCGACGAAATTAACATTGTTTGCAGCATACCATTCTAGTACCTCCTTAGAGTAGTGGCAGCTGGCTAGATCCGGCCAAAGTATAACGTTGGTCTTGTGTTGCCGAATGAAGGGTAAAATCCGCTTTTTCAGACACTCTTTAATGTAAACCATCGACGTCTTAAAACCTTGGTTTTAAGGCCACAACTGCAGATTCCTTGCCAAATCCTTAGTTTTCGAGCAAATTTATCAGCAAAAACAAATTTATACCTGGAAGGGACATCCTCACGACCAGTTTCCAGGCAAAATTTTCGTCCGGGAATTTGTTTATAATTCATTTTGACATAGGGTAGGGAACGGCTTCAGCTCCCCGGGACCCTATTCCAAGCACGGGGTAAACTATAACTTACAACGCTCATTTTTTGCACCATGGTGCATCATCATGTGAAGCATCATACTGCAAAAAATGAGCGTTATAGGTTAACGTTTGGTCCTTGCTTGGAATAGGGTCCCGGGGAGCTTAAGCCGTTCTTTACCCTATGTTTCGTCATCCATTAAAATACAGCCATCAAATTTCGTCAAAACTCGTTCGGATAGTAATCGTGCTCGCTTTTTGGCCACTAAATTTTGTTTCAGGGAGTGACTCGGTTGTTTACTGGCACAAAAAGACTTATGTCCTTCTCTTAAAAGGATGTGGAAAAGTTGGAATCGTATTTCTTTACCAAATCACGTAGGGAGACACCTGGGTTGCCTTCCACGTACCTCAACACCTTTCTTCTCAGCTCTTTGTCCCTAGTGCCACTTTTATGATAGATGCGCTGTACTCTATCCACACTCAGAGTATCCTTGTAACGTTTGATTACAAGACACACCGTTAAATTTGGGAATTTTAACACTTTTGCTATTTTTTGAGGCAGACCACGAAGGATTCTCCATATGTTTGTGCACAATTAATTTTCTTTTCTCAAGTTCCATGATCTGTTATTTCGAGATGCATCGATCAATCGAGAAAAACTTTTCACCAATTTTTTTCGTCAATGAAACATCAACAAATGCCTGTCAAACGTGTTTTGTTCCAACCACCAGGGACGCGGTGGTGTATTAAACCGTGCGTCCAGATTTAGTTTGAATCGAATTTTATATTATTATAATGGCAAACCATTAAAACTAGAATGATAGTTTGTTTGCTACTTCTCAAGTGACTTATTATTTTTTAAGGCCATTTTTACCTGCATTCATCGCCAATTTCATTAAGGTAGGTCGCAGTAGTTCGAGAACCCCTGTTTTTTTACTAGCAATATCGCAATAACTATTGTGCTTAAACAACTGCATGCTATAACATATATAAAAGCAGAAAATGATTTTTTTTAAATAGATTGCCATATTTTTTTTTCTAGTAATGGATTAAGTTGTACCGGCAGATAGTATTTGTTGTTCTTATTGGCATCAAAATGTGAGCAAACTGTTGCGGATGCATCTGACGTTATATCTGTATTGATGTTTGTCGTTTCATTTGCATCTCTACCTAGATCATGGAAAATTTCAAACTTTCTGTCATCCCAACCCGAACGAATACAAAGCAAATGGAGAGTATCATTTTGCTGTCTCAATCAGGACCAAACTTCTTCCAACATTCTCCAGGTTGATCTTACGTCAAGAAAACTTTAGTTCATAAATTTGCAATCGTCACAACAGACGACCATCATTCATCACTGCAGAATGTTTGCATGCCCTCGGGATCAATTGTTGCATAGTTTGTCTCACACAGCTCTCGGAGCCAGAGTTAGCAGTTTGAGGCAGTCAGCGGGTAGCTTATCATGCTATGTCTCCACCACAGCATCCATGTGCGTCTATTTTTTTTTTATCAACTGCTATGCTTTGTGTTGTTCTGAGTCAGCATCATAATGGACCCCCATTTTGCTCGACATGGTCTTATCTTGAGCATCATCATCACCATTTGTCATACAAAACAAAAAGTTCCCCGTTCCGAGACTAGACAGGACCATTAGTATATCCATTTCCTCAGAGCATCATCCTTCGGTTTCTGTGTGTTAGGGAATGGTGCAAAGTAAAAGTTTATGCTCTAATGGTCGCACAACCAGAGCTCCCGGCAAAGTTGATTGGGATGATGGTGAGCACTCCTCCCCACTGATGATTGGTTTTGCTGCTAGTTTTCATGCAGGTTTCAATGTGGTATATAACTGTGAAGAAGAAGTCAGATCTTTCTGTTATCATCGATTTCATTTTCAATCTCATAGTGCATATACTGTCGGGAAACGGCGTATGATGTTTGTGGGGATGAGTATTCCATTGCGTGCCTAACGAGATTTGAGGTCAGTCATTCTTGCGTACTTTAGATGACGAATGCCGTGAATGCTTCGGGCGTATGTCATTGACGTTGGAGTTGACAGCGCGAGTATGGATTGCATTCGATTTGAAGTATTCGTTCTCAGTTCAAGTAATAAGATCAGGAATGGCTTTTAGGGTCTACATCATCAAGGCTCATAATGAATTGGTTGCCGTTCAAGAAATTTTATCTTCAATACCGTCAGATTTTTACCGTTTTTGAACTATTTTATTAGTAGACCATTATAAATTTAGGGCAGTCGTGGTTTCCGCGATTCTTGCGAATTTTGCGGGATTGTTGCAAAGAATATTTTCGTACATTTAAATAACTTGAACACCCTCATTTTGTAGGTGTATGCGTACGGAATGTTGATTCTATTTTGTTTTTGCCATTTTCAATTCAGTTGTCAAAATGGCGTCGATGCAAGAAGAGCAGCGTATCAAAATTTAGCACGCGCATAAGCAAAATCTAAATTATTCCATGGCCGACTTGGCAAAATCATTTAATATTGCCAAATCAACCGTGACGAATGTTATGAAAATGTTCAAAGAACGTCTGACGATTGCCAGGAAGCCGGGATCGGGAGTGAAACCGAAACCAGGTAGCCGCAGTGACCGGACGAATAGTGGCCAGTATTTTCAAATCACAACCTTTCCATCATAGATATCGGAAACCAATTGGGAAAGTCCCACACAATAGTGCAAAGAGCAAAGAAACGAGCCGGATTGTCAACATATAAGGTTACAGTGACACCAAATCGAGATGATAAGCAAAACACAATAGCCAAAGGAAGAGCGCGTAAGTTGTACACGAGTTTGTTGACCAAGTTTGATTGCGTCGTAATGGACGATGAAACATACGTCAAGGCTGATTTCAAGCAGCTCCCAGGTCAAGAGTCTTATACGGCTACCGGAAAAGGAAAGGTTCAGGATAAATTTAAGCAGCAAAAAATGTCAAAGTTCCTGAAAAATACTTGGTTTGGCAAGCGATTTACAACGGTGGGCTAAAAAGCGAAAGTTTCGTGACAACTGGCAATGTCAACCAAGATATTTATGTAAAGGAATGCTTGCAAAAACGCTTATTGCCTTTCTTTAAGAAACATAGTTGTTCCGTGCTGTTTTGGCCAGACCTCGCTTCTTGCCACTTCGAAAATGGCTCAGGAATGGTATATTTTTTTCCATGTTGGGCTAAAGGGTGATACGGTCAAAATTTGGTCAAGGGAAAACGCGTGTAAATCGGTGAAATCGTTTATTTAAAAAATCAAATTAAATTTCTTTTTCAAGTTCAATTAGTATAAAATTCAGGAAAAATATTCAGTTAGGCTTCCGCTTTTCCAAATCCGAATTGCCGGGCCTTACGCTTGACCCCTGCCATCAGATTTTGTACAGCCACCTTGTCCACCTTCTTCGCCGCAGAAAGCCAGTTTGCCTTGAACTGCTGCTCGTCCTTAGCAGTTTTTTTGGTCTTCTTTAGGTTCCGCTTGACAATAGCCCAGTATTTCTCAATTGGGCGGAGCTCTGGCGTGTTGGGAGGGTTCTTGTCCTTGGGAACCACCTGCACGTTGTTGGCGGCGTACCACTCCATGGCCTTTTTACCGTAATGGCAAGATGCCAAATCCGGCCAAAACAGTACGGAACAACCGTGTTTCTTCAGGAAAGGCAGCAGACGTTTATTCAAACACTCTTTCACGTAAATTTCTTGGTTGACAGTCCCGGAAGCTATGAAAATGCTGCTTTTCAAGCCACAGGTACAGATGGCTTGCCAAACCAGATATTTCTTTGCGAACTTTGACAGTTTCGTGTGCTTGAAAATATCTGCTACCTTTCCCCTTCCTTTTGCCGTATAAAACTCCTGTCCCGGAAGCTGCTTGTAGTCGGCTTTGACGTAGGTTTCGTCGTCCATTACCACGCAGTCAAACTTCGTCAGCATCGTCGTGTACAGCCTCCGGGATCGCGCTTTGGCCGTCGTATTTTGTTTATCATCGCGATTTGGAGTCACTACCTTCTTGTAAGTCGATAGTCCGGCTCGTTTTTTGGCTCGATGCACGGTTGTAGACGATACACCCAGCTTATTTGCGGCATCTCGGAGAGATAGGTTAGGGTTTCGCTTGAAACTACCGGCAACTCTCTTTGTCGTCTCAGCGGCTTCCGGTTTTCGATTTTCCCCCGATCCAGACTTCCTGGCTGTCGACAAACGTTCCCCAAACACTTTAATTACATTTGTAACGGTTGATTTGGCAACTTTTAGCGATTTTGCCAACTTTGCGTGCGAGTAGCTCGGATTTTCGCGATGCGCGAGCAAAATTTTGATACGCTGCTCTTCTTGCTTGGACGGCATTTTGACAACTGAAGAGTGAATTCCAAAATCAAAATAGGAGCAACATTCTACACACACACACCTTCAAAATGAGGGGTGTTCAGGTTTTTTTAAATGCAAAATTGAAAGAAATACGTCAAGTTGATATTGACCAAATTTTGACCGTATCGCCCTTTATTTTGAGCTGCTTGACTGTCCGACATAATGCATATATTTGAATATCTATAGTTTCTGCGTAAGCAAAAAACAGAACTTCCAGAATTGCTTGAATTTCAGCTTGGAATACACCACACACCCATTGAAATTGATATGTTGGTATGGTATACCGCCAATAGTGTGCAAATCGTACCCAAGGAGAAAAACTCTCCAAACTTGCCGGAACTGCGCCCAATTTAAAAAAATTGGGCTATCGTACAGAAAAACCTCAAGAGAACTCAAAAAACAGTTGGAAGTGAAAAACAGTTCAAGAAAAATTGGCGTTCAGCATCAAATACGGTGGATATAACAGCGGTACAAAACTTGATGGAAGGAGTGAAACGTTAAGCCCGAAAGTTCGCATTTGGAAAATCGGAATCCCAATCAAATAATTTTCCTGTGTTTTGTAGTCAGTGAACTTCAAAAAGAAATTAAGATGGATCATTTATCTGATAAACTTATCAGTGTGCACTTAATCATGTTTGACCAATTTTTGACCGTTCCACCTTTTATCTAATGCACATTTGACATGAATTCATGGGTTTTTTTCGTGTAAATTTAAGCCAGATATAGCTGAAATCAGGTCTGTTGTTTTAATAATTGCAAACAATTTCGTTGTTTACACTTGCTTCTTGAAAGCATAAAAAATGGACATACTTCCATTATTTTTGACTATTTGACATAAATATTTTGCGTACCAAAAATGAACCACATATGCCAACACGGCCAGGCCAACTGTGTGGAAAGATGATTCATGAAACATGGGACCTGTTAAAATCAAAGATTTAAACACTATGTATCTGAATCCAGTGGATAGAACGAACGTGAACATTTTGTACCATACGTTCCGTTATGTTCATTAGTAATTGGATGTTCATTGGGAGCATCAACTCTAGAAACGTTAGGTGATGCTCCTTTTTTCCTCTGGTGATTTAAAAATAAGCACTCTTGTCCTTGCTTTTTGAAGCGAATGGTCCATTCTTTTCCATTTATGAATATCAGCATTTTCGTCTGCTGATTTATCGGTATCTTATGAACTTACCGACATTTCTCTGATGCTTCGTTCAGAAGGTATAATTTTACAGGCTCTTTCTTAATCGTAACTCTGCCATACAGTAAAGGGTGTACCGTTTAAAATCCGCACACACAAAATTCATTCTCAAAATTTGAGTTTTTATCCGATTAGCATCAAATTTTCAGGGAGTAAAAATAAACAATTAAAGTTAGTTTTGCAATCATTCATTTATTTTTTTCCCCTTTGTATCTGAATGCGCAAACCTTGGCCTTAACCCCAGCCGTACAGATCTGCACGACCTCAGAATCGACAGTTTTTTGCATATTAACCCATGCTTTCTTCATTTCTTCACCACTTTAGGTCGTTTTAGAAGGTGCTCCTTCATAATGGATTAGTATTTCTCTATTGGGCAAAGTTCCGGAGTGTTTGGAGCGTTCAGATCTTGCGGCACGAAATCGACATCATTCGCCTTATACCACTCTAGCACGTCCTTCGTGTAGTGGCATGATGCCAAATCCGGCCAGAAGATCGTCGGACCGTTGTGAGCCTTCAGGAGAGGGAGAAGCCGCTTTCGGAGACACTCTTCCAAATACACCTGTCCATTCATGGTGCTTGCGGTAACGAAAGATGTAAAGGGTGTACCGTTTATAATCCGCACACACTCAAATTGCTCTAACTTTTGATGCGTTGGGTAAAATTATTTGCAATGTTGATTAGACATTGTTTAATGTGTATTGTTTACACTCGTGCTTGCTAGTGCGAGATGGCGAATCAGGATTTATACGTGGATACTATTTCGATGAGCTCAAGAGAAATTTCAATCAAACATACTCAGTTGGGCAAATTGATTTGGTTGTCCTGAAAAGGACCGATTTTAGTTGTTGACGGAGGGAACATGGTTTGCGATTGAAATTTTCTTCTCGTTTATGCGCAGCAGGACGGCCTAGGTGTTTGGCAGGACACCGCCCTGTAAAATGGTCAAACCGGAGAGAAGTTTATTCAGCTCCTCGTCGTTTCGGATGGCCAGCTGCTGCAGGTGACGTGGGGTAATTCTGGTCTTCTTGTTTTCACGGGCATATATATATATCAGCGATCTGGTATTTCATCACCGCAGCGAGGTGGACGGTGGCACCGGCAACAAGGCGCTCGGTGTAGTTGCCCTTACAGAACAGACGGTAAATGCGACCGACTGAGAACTGCAATCCGGCGTGAATCGAGAGGAACTATGCCTTTCTCTTATCCCTTCTTCCTGCTGTTAGGTAGTAGAGAGTCCTGCAGCTTAGAGCTGATATGCGTCAATGATAGCTGCTCGTCATGCCGAGCCCTTTTTATATAACACTGTAACCGGCCAGTACCCAATAATGGGTAAAATACCACCCATTTAGAACTTAAGTGGGTTAACTCCTTTAATGGGTAAAACGATTTTACCTATTAATGGGTAAAGAACCTGTACGTCGGGCTATCGGGTATTTTTTACCCATTTTTCAAAAAGATTGTTATTTGGGAAATGGTTATGAAATACCCATTTTTCAAAACGTTTGTTATTTGAAAAATGAGTTTGACAATGTTTGTTATTTGAGAAATGGGTATAAAATACCCATTTTTCGTGATTTGTTTTTACTTGTGATATTGAATAATGAGCATTAGAATAAACATAATAGATCGCAATAACTGTATTTGTATTTGCATTTGTGTATTTATTCGTAACGACAACCCTTTAGCCACAAGCCTCCGAAGTATCAATCCTACTGCCTTTTAGCTTTTGTTCTAATTTATAAGGGCTTTATGATCACCGTTCCACCGCCAGCAGAGCCGCTTGGAGCCGTTGGATCATTTGAATTCAAAGTTATCAGATAAGCTGTTCTTTCGGAAAAGTCGGTTACAGACCATGATGATTTTATCATTCATCAATTTCGTTACAAGTCCAGATGATGATCCAGATGGAATAATCGTGAGGCATGTTTCGCATCGTTCAATTGTCTGAAATTTTCTTCCTGCGGACTAAGTTTTGATGTAGCTTGAACTGTCAAAACTCTTTTCTGGCAGCAGCCTGGTTACCATATAAGCTGTTTGACAGCTAAACGGTCTTGCATGTAGCAAAATAGCTTTGCAAAGAAACAGTTAAGCCTCAAAATTATGTTCATAAATGCCATATCAAAACATAATTCATTTATAGATGCCTTCATAAAAGCAAAACAGTATTTTCAATAATGGCTTATGAAAAATCAATGCCATTTTTATTCAAATCTTCATGGCAGGTTTATAACTTTTATACATCATGATATTTTTTGATTTACACGGTTTATTGTTATACTGCAGTTTATGTGGAATAAATAAGGGTTAAATAAGAGTGATTGAGCAAAAAGCTAAACTTCAACGAAGAATTAAACTTTTTTTTAAATAAAAAAATAATTAGAAGGTACAACGTATTTCGAAAGCGCACTTAGTTTTTCAGCATTTTTCAAGCACTTTACTCAATGAATTTTATTTAGCTCTTGAAATTTGAGACTAGTGATAAATTATGATAAATCAAAATAACTGAGATAAATATTTTACTTTGAAAACACTGATGGGTAAATGTTTTCTCCATTCAGAATTGTTTTTTGTCGAAATGAATTTGTTGAGACTGAAGACAATTTATGAATACGATTATAATATGAATAAAACTGTTTTGAGTGGTTTTGGCAAGCGTCTAGAGGAAGTAGCACGAAACAGGTTTTTATACATGTCAAATGGCTTTTATTGTAGTTTACATTTGGTTTTCAAACGGTTTTTAATTCGGTCACTATAAAATCTTTTTATTTTAATCCAATATAGAACTGCCTCTAAAATATACCCTTCAGAACCTCTGCCAGGGTGGGTCAACTAGCCAAATTTTAGTCTCCATGAGGTTTTGGGGGAAGAAATCAAGACAAATATGCCTTGACCAGAGTTTTTCTGGATGTCGTTTTATAACACCCTTGTAGGAATTCATAAAACTTAAAATGTTACTTGGGCTTTACCTCTCAGGTATGTCATGTTTTGTTCGGGGGTTTCTACATCGGCAAATATTCCGGCGAAGTTCAAGTGGTTCATTGAAGCGGTCATCACATTCATATCATCCAGAGAGATTCCTACATCGTCCAAACAATTCCTGAAGGCTATCCAATTTAACCTTCAGTTCTTCCATATTCTTCGAGTTTTCGTGGACTGGATTCCGCGAAGTTTTTATTTTTTATTTTACGAACAGCGGGTGCGGCAACTCGAACTATACAGGGTGCGGCAGAAAATAATGCGAAAATTTGTTCTATTTCTTTCAAATCCCATTTTCAACTAATTCAAGCAATAATATCGACATTTTCGAGTGCCAGAGCATGCCTTCCGGACGTAGTCCTCCGATATTGACTGCCATGTGCGTGTTATGGTTGACTTCAGGGTTTTCACACTAGGGTGTGATGTTTTGCAGGCTCGTGCTTCAACATATGCCCAAATCGAATAATCCAACGGATTAAGATCTGGACTGCTAGGGGCCAACAAATCCTTCGGCCAAAACTTCATGTTATCGTTCAACCATTGTTGGGTTCGATTGGACGGCGCTCCATCCTGCTGTAGGACAACGTTTTGATCCTCGGAGAAGTTGGCCTTTACCCAGGGAAGCACTTGGTCCTTTAAAATACCGATATACACTTCGGTATTGATTTTTTATTTATTTATTTATTTATTTTTATTTATTTGTCGTCAATCAGTAGTAGACCGTTTTGTTACAATGATATTTACATTTTATGTCTCACTTCTTAAATATATAGTAACCTATCAAGTTTATGTTTTTAATGTCTAGGTAATCTAATTACATTGAAGTATTGCTTTAGTTTTGTTTTAGTCAAAGTGAAGTCAACATTTTCTACGTGCTTATTGTAAGTTGCCATCATCTGATTAAGAGGTCCAAGTTTGGCGTAATTTGTGCGATGATTGCTTGTAGTAAATATATTTCTATTTCGTAATTGCCGGGACGGAATGTAAAAATTAAGTTTTGATAAAAGTTCTTCTGAGTCAACGCGTTGCGCAACAATATCATTTACGAATGAAACCTATGCAAATTCACGGCGCTCCTTTAATGATTGGATGCTGATAAGCATACAGCGTGCTTTATAAGATGGAAGAAGTAACCTTGTCCAACCTAATTTACGAAGGGCAAACAGTAAAAACTGATATCATAATTTGCTAAATGATATTCGAAGACCTCTTCATATCCAAAGTCGTCGGGTCTTTTGTATTCGTGGATAAATAAAGAAAACTCAATTGCTTCGTGTGAAAAGCTTCATTTTTGCATAATGGAAAAAGTAATTCAGCTGATCACAGAAATCTTCCTCACATATTTGTCAATAAAAAATCTAAATGCCAGCAATTTTGCTGTTTTTTACATCAATGATTAACTTTTGGTTGAGCCCAAGACCTCAGTTTTGTCGAAAATAAACTGCAATGTTTCATTTTCTCGACGAATTTCTGGTATAATTCACTCATTTTTGTATTTAAAATAAATCACTTTGATAAATGTCCATATATCATAACTTTCCTGGGGAAGTCTAGACAAATTACGTCTGCAATGTGTTAAAATTGTTCGTATCTTCTTTGCGAGCGTTGTTTGGAATTAATTCCAGGCAAATACATGTGTTTCACCTGCCATGTGTACTTTCACCCATACATGTTCTTGGTTTTCATTCCTTAACTTTTGATTTAGAATCGATAATTTCTGAATTAAAATTGGTTAAAGGGTAGAAATAGCTAATAAAACTCACCTGACTTCTTTTCAGAAATTTCCAAAATGCGGTCATTTCTAAAAACATTATAAGAATTTCCGAAGACTTTTTCACTCCTACCGCTTTGATCCCAACTGGTTTCAGTTCCCATTATTATTGGGAATGAGCAACCCAAAATTTTATTATGAATTTCTTGAATTTTTACCGCACTTTTCATACGGTTAAAATTTTGGCAATAAACTATAATTTCGTTACTTAATTGTGTTTTAGGTGGAAGCGTTTGCAGATTCGATTTAGTCGATAAATTAAAATTATTAAAGCTAATTACCCCTCTCTGATCTAGAGATGTCGTCAAGTTGTCGTTATCGTCGTGCGCTTCAAAATCATTATCTTCCTCTAAGGGTTTCGTCACTACCGATGAAAGCTCGAATGCCCATGCGAGCATGAACATGACTCACATGGTGTGATTCAATTCTTTTGCCAGGCTGGGATTTGAATTGAGTGACGGAGTTAAATGTGCATTGGTGTGTGCTTCCCCATTTCTTGGTATTGCGTTTATGGTCGCAGTCAGTGCTTTTAGCTCGTCCAAGATATCGAGCTCTAGCATAGAGTTGCTTTGCATATTAAAACTGGCTGCCGTTTCTATGCTCAGCTGATTGAGCTGACTTATCTCATTGTTGATATTTAGCATCTCCTTTTTTAGATCACCTGCTAGAGTATGCATTGTTGAAGTCATTGCTGTGTCAACTAAAGAAGTTAAATGATTTTTCAGCATCGTAGTACTTCCGGTCAAACTACTGTTTCTGTGAATGGAAGACATCTCATTCTTTATGCTAGTGAGAATGACTTCCATACTCTCAATAGCTTCGAAACTAGATTTGGCTTTTCCTGGTGGAGAGCAAGTCGATGCATAACCTCCGTGTTTTCACTAATTTGCTTAGCCAGGACCTTTTGTTGTTGTGTGAGAACGTTGAACTCAATGTCCGCGCACGGGAATCCTCTTCGATGAGCTCCAACACCTGGCAACGGTGGAGCGAACAATCTGGATTTGGTCACTGGTTCGGAGTAGATAGCCACAGAAAATTCAACAACTCTTTAGTCTTGAAAAAGACTGTTTAAATGGCTTTGTGTTGGCTTCGGTCGGATGAGACAGAGAAAAGGACTCGTTGGGTTTCAAAACTAAGGTGTATTCTTCAGGAAGGTTTTGTTTTTACTGACTAAGCTATTGTATCGTGAGGTTGATTTTATAGCTACTGATCGATTGTGTTCAATTGGTTGAAGTGTATTGTAAAATAACTTATGTGTTGTGTAGTACAATGCATGTATTTTGTGTGTCGCTTGTGCAGTGGTATCTCGGACCATCGCGTTGTTCGCGACATACCGGCCACCATGAAATAGTTCATTTCATCAAAGTTATGTACTTATTTAAATTCACTACTTAATTTACAATTTTTCATAATTATTACGCATTTTGTTCGGTAGCTGCTTTGTTGTCGGGACAGCCAGGCACTTCGCCGGAAGTGGAGGCAGAATCGTCTTCACAGTCGATGGGCAGGAGACAGATCTTCACGATCGGTCGGTTGTAGACTGCTCCAGATGCTAGCCTGACTGTTACCACACGAACTAGGCCATCAGCGCCGGGATGAACCGATTCGATGCGACCAATGCACCATTTAAGCGGGGGTAGGTTGTCTTCCTTCAAGAGCACCAGCTTACCAACCAAAACATTTGGCTGTCGAGAAAAGTGTTTGGTCCGTTGTTGAAGTTGATGAAGATAGTCCGATGACCACAGTTTCCAAAACGTTTGGATTCTGCGCTGCATCTCCTGCCAAAGCGAAAGCCGGTTGCTGGGAACTTGTGCTAGGTCGGGTTCCGGGATTGATTGGAGAGCTGATCCAACCAGAAAATGTCCCGGGGTAAGCACTTCTGTGTCGCTTGGGTCCTCGGATAAGGCTGCCAGTGGTCGTGAATTCAGGCAGCTCTCTATCTGACAAAGGATGGTGGTCATAGAATCGGATGATAGAGATTCCAGGCCGATGACTCTCCGAAAATGATGCTTGAAAGCCTTGACAGCGGCTTCCCAAAGGCCACCGAATGTCGGAGCGTTTGCTGGAATGAAGTTAAATTGAATGGACGAATCAGCGCAGAATGATGCAATCTTTAGTCGAAAAAGCTGTTCGTTGAATTGCTTGCAGAGGTTTTGGAGTTCCTTGTCTGCTCCCTTGAAGTTGGTGGCATTATCGCAAAACAGAGTAATTGGCTTTCCTCGACGAGCTACGAACCGTTTCAAGGCTGCGATGAATGCTTCGGAGCTAAGATCACCAACCAGCTCTAGATGCACGGCCTTCGTAGCCATACAGATGAAAACAGCTACGTATGCTCGAATTGGAGCTGGTTGTTTTGTTCGTCGGAGTGATGCCTTCAACCAAACGGGACCGCAGAAATCGATACCTGTGTTGAGGAATGCACGAGCTGGAGTAATGCGTACCTTGGGTAACTGACCCATCAACTGGTGTTCAGGTTTTGGTCGAATCCGATAACAGCGTACGCAGGATTTAACGGTTTTCCGTACCAGGTTACGGAGGTTTAAAGGCCAGAATTGTTCACGAATGTGGGCAGTCATCGCACGAGGACCAGCATGGAGAAGTTGTTTGTGCACCGAGTCTACCAAGAGTGACGTAAATGGGTGCGCCGCAGGTAGTAACATTGGATGTTTGCGAGTGAAAGAATATGATGAATGATTCAGTCGGCCACCGACCAGGAGAAGACCATCGTGGATGAACGGATTCAACGTACGCAGTGGTGATTTTTTGAAATCCGCTTCATTCCTGCTCCCAATTGTTGCAATTTCCCGGTTAAAACATTCATCTTGGACAACCTTCACTAGGCCTATCTGCGCTTGTTGGAGTTCTGCTGAGGTTAAGTACGAAATTGCTTGCAAATCGAATCCAGCCACCTTGGCTCGACAATACCGCACGAATCTGCGACAATATGCAACGATACGGATGAGTTTCGTCAGAGACGAGTAGCGGGTGAAAATTGTGCGGTCAGGAGCTTCGATGGATCGAGTGACGGCTGCAAATGTACTTGGTTTCGCTTCGAGGATTTCGACAGGAATCTGTTGGACATCGGGAAACATGTTCGGCCACTCTGATGAATCGGATGATAACCAAGGTGGACCCTTCCACCATAGTGCTATGTTAGCAAGTTCACTGGGATCGACACCCCTTGAGACGAGATCTGCCGGGTTTTCCAGACCAGCAACGTGGTTCCACTTGCTTCCTTCTGTGAGTCGCTGCACTTCCGCCACACGGTTTGCCACGAAAGTGTTGTAGTTGGATGGTGAGTTTTGTAGCCACAGAAGAGTGATTGAAGAATCAGACCAAAAGTAAGCATTGATATCCATATTGAGACTCATTATAACGTTTTGGTACAGTTGGCTAAGTAGAACAGCAGAGCAAAGCTCTAGGCGAGGAATAGATAAGGTTTGGATAGGAGCTACACGGGATTTGGCAGTTAGAAGACGGGTTTTCACGATACGATTTCTCCCGACACTTCTCACATAAATGCATGCCCCATAGGCATGCTGCGATGCATCGCAAAATCCATGCAGCTGGATGTCTTCACCAGCACCAGGAGCTTTTACAAGGCGAGAAATTGATAGTGATTCCAGAGTAGTTAGACCACGCCTGTAGTCTTTCCACGTTGAACATAGTGAACTAGGTAGTATTTCGTCCCAACCTAATTTGGCCTTCCACAGTTGTTGTACAAACACCTTGGCTGTGATGATCACTGGACCCAGAAGACCCAAGGGGTCAAAAAGCTTGGACATCTCGGAAACAACGGAGCGTTTGGTGATCGGAGTATCGGTGGAGTACTCAGGAACTTTGAACCGGAAATTGTCCGATTCAGGATGCCACAAAAGACCAAGGGTGCTGACGGAGCCTCGAATGTCGTCAACGGATACGATTGGTCTATCATCCTTCAGGTTGTCTGGGATTGTAGATAAAACTTTGGATGAATTTGATGACCACTTTCTTAGCTCAAATCCTGCAGATGCGAGTATGTTCTGGACTCCAGAACACAGATGAATAGCTTCTTCTACCGTGTCAGATCCGCTGAGAAAGTCATCGACATAAAAATCTGTTCCAATTCGCGCTGCAATATCGTCTTCACTTTCCGAGTTATCGAAAGCAAGCTGCTGGAGACACCGAGTAGCAAGATACGGCGCACAGGCACTGCCGTATGTCACCGTTGTCAATTCGTAGGGACGGACGTGTGGATCGGTTCTGCTTTGCCAGTACACGAGCTGTAGACTCCTATCGTCAGGGTGTACCCACATTTGGCGGTACATTTTAGTCACATCTGCAACAAGAGCCACCTCGCGCATACAGAATCTGAGGACGATAGCGTAAAGAGTATCTTGGACGGTTGGTCCCACCATGAGACAATCATTTAGTGAGATTCCCGTAGTAGACTTGCTGGACCCATCGAACACTACTCTGCATTTGGTGGTTGTGCTGCTTGGTTTGAGCACGGCATGGTGAGGGAGGAAGAAAGAGTGATGATGGGTATCGTCTTGTAGCTCATCTACGGGTAGCATATGGCCAAGCTCAATATACTCTGCCATAAAGTTGAAATATTGGTCTTTCAACTCGGAACTCTTGTTTAAACGACGTTGCATCCAGTGAAATCTACGGAGAGCACTGACCTTAGAGTCACCAAGTTGGCTCAGCATGCTATCTTTCTTCGGAAGACGAACGATAAATCTACCTGTTTCGTCACGGGTGGTAGTTTCAGAGAAATACTGCTCGCAAGCCAATTCCTCACTGGATAGCCCGCGGCTCTTGGGAAAACTCTCAACTTCCCAGAAACGAGAGAGCTGTTGGTCTAAACTGTCGTTGGTACACAGCAAGGTAACTTTCTCGGCGTCTTGGAAGGTAGTATTGGAGGACACAGTACCGCTAACTACCCATCCGAGCACAGTACGTTGGAGAACAGGTTGTTGTTGTGGTAAACCGATTCCCATAGGCATCTGTCCTTCCAGCAGTAGACTGAAGAACAATTGAGCACCGATAACCATATCGATTCGTTGAGGTGTAGCGAAGTCTGGATCGGCTAGAAGCAAATCCGAAGGCATGTTCCATTGTGAAATGTTGATCGGCTGAGCAGGCAAGTTGTTGGTGATTTTGGACAGGATACTGAACGTCAGTGTATTTGAATATGTAGAATCAATGGAGCTGAACGTAGCAACGGTGGAATAAGTGCTGTTGACAGTAGATCCACCCATTCCAGCAATAACAGCAGCTTGTTTTTGTCGGTTCAGTCCTAGAAGCTGCACTATTCTTTCGGTGATGAAGTTTGACTCGGAGCAGGAGTCCAATAGAGTTCGAACAAATGTAGACTTCCCCGACGAACTATGGACCTTTACCACAGCAGTGGATAGCAGAACAGTCGAGAAACTGGAAACTGATGAACTTGCAGCTGCTAAAGCGTTGGTGAGGGGCTGCTGGATGGTGGACGTGGTGGTAGATGGAGTGGGAGTGGGCAATTGTGGTAACACGGACTGGCTACCGATGATGGTGGTGGATTGCTGGCTTCCAATAGGTGGTTTTGGTTGGGGTTGGGTGGAACAATCGTTGGGGATGGATGGATGCAACAAAGTATGATGCTTCTCGTTGCATTTTCGACAAGGTTTGGATGAGCAATCACGACTTAAGTGACTCGACGACAGGCAGTTCCAACACAGCTTCTTCCGACGGACGGTGTCTTGTTTCTGATCGAGAGACATACGCTTGAAAACTTCGCAATCGTAAATGCGATGCTGCTGATTGCATACAATGCAACTAAATGATTTCGATTGAGATGATTTCGACACGGAAGCGGTGTGAGCAACAGAAAGTCGAGGTTTGTCTTTGGAAAGGGAAGGTGCGAGAGTTCCACTATTGAGGGACAACAAAATACGGGCTTGTTCATTCAAAAAGACAATCAGTTCACCGTATGTAGGGATCTTCTCCCTATCGTTACCTGTGGACCGTTCCCATTCCCTTAAAGTGGTTTGATTCAAACGACTGCAAACCATATGCACAAGCAATGAACTCCATTGTTCAGTGTGTTCCCCCAACGTCGTTAGAATTTTTACATGGCGCTCGAATTGATCAACCAGAAACATAATGGCGGCGGACGATTCCTTCTTCATAGGCTCAATGGCGAAAAGAGAGTTGATGTGGTTTTTGATAAGCAGGCGCTTATTATCAAAACGGCTGACCAATAGATCCCACGCGATTTTGTAATTATCTCCCGTAATGCTAGTCGTATCAAGCAGTTTTTTAACTGGATCCCTAAGTGCAGCCATCAAATAATGAAACTTATCCACAGCAGTCAAATCTTTATTGTTATGGATTAAACTGCGATAAGCGTCATAAAAAGGGATCCAATTATCGATTTGACCATCAAAATTCGGCAAGTCAATCTTTGGCAATCGCACAACTGATGTAGAGACCGGAAGGGAATTGGTAGAAGCATGGCGGTTCACTTTGTTAGCCACGAGGAAGTCATGCAATCTATAGTATTTGTCCTCCATTTTGTGGCGGCTCTCGACAAACGATGCCTTTGTTTCAGATTTTTCATCTACCAGGAGTTCAACCGCAATTGAAGCATCGATAAATCGATCATATAATAAATCAAGCCTACTCAATCTGGATTCGATCTTATCGCGATCGACCTCGGCATCGTAATCGTTGACAAAATTCTCGATGGTCTTTATTGCGTCTGTAATGACGCTCAATGCCTTCGATCGTTCTCGAAGCGACGTCATTTTGCTTGGTAAAAGCGACACGTGAAACGAGACCACCAATAACCACCACTACCCAAATCAAATACTTCAAAACGATGCCTGTCCACTCCTGCACTCAAATTCCGAAAAAGTTGCTTACTCTATTAGAGTACTCACCAGTCGACACACCAAACAAAGCACCCTACTCACAATCGATGGCGCAGATTTTGACGCCCAAACCTGGAAACGTAAGATGGCGCAGGTTCTGACGCCCAAACCTGGAAACGTGGTGGCGCAGGTTTTGACGGTCAACCTGGAAACGGCACTAGTTGAGGTATGGGTTTTGTCGAATAAACCCACGAAACGATTCCAAAACACTAACGCACTTACACGTTCAGTACGCTTTCTTTTTCTGTTCACTTTTAGTCTTTTCCCGGAGAATTTCACTTTTCTTATAGTCACACACAGTAATCGAGCACCGACAGATTCGGTGATTGATTTTATTGCCAACAGTGAGCAACGGCGATGATACTGCAGCAGCAGCGGTGAGGTCGCAACAAAGCGATAACAATGGAGATTGGTTCCACTTCGACCGAAATACATCCGGTTCGAAGGACCACAAAGATGTCCGCGCACGGGAATCCTCTTCGATGAGCTCCAACACCTGGCAACGGTGGAGCGAACAATCTGGATTTGGTCACTGGTTCGGAGTAGATAGCCACAGAAAATTCAACAACTCTTTAGTCTTGAAAAAGACTGTTTAAATGGCTTTGTGTTGGCTTCGGTCGGATGAGACAGAGAAAAGGACTCGTTGGGTTTCAAAACTAAGGTGTATTCTTCAGGAAGGTTTTGTTTTTACTGACTAAGCTATTGTATCGTGAGGTTGATTTTATAGCTACTGATCGATTGTGTTCAATTGGTTGAAGTGTATTGTAAAATAACTTATGTGTTGTGTAGTACAATGCATGTATTTTGTGTGTCGCTTGTGCAGTGGTATCTCGGACCATCGCGTTGTTCGCGACAAAATTTTGTAATGTAAACCTGAAAAGGTACCCGGGTGCCCTGTCAAACACATTATGGTTTCAAATTAAAGCTTAATAACCAAGTTACCACATGACTACATTGAAGGTTTGAAAATCGGTTTCTGGAAACAATCAACATAGCTGAAACCAACATTTTCCCTACTTCTATGGTACAAATTGCTGAAATATCGCATGGTAAATTGCATAGCAATAATGCCAAAACATATCAGTTTGATTGAATATAACAGTTGACCGGACCACTCAGGCTGGATGTTAAAAACACTATTTGAAGAGCAAAGAGCTGAAACTGTTTTACATTCATCCCTTTTGGAACATAATATTGAAGCACAATATAAATTGGTTTGAAACCAAATCAGTATTTGCGTCAATCCTTGATGGGATGAATAAAAGAGCAAGGACCCTATATATAACATTGGTGCATGAGAACCAATGATAAAGGTCGGAATACATTGACTTCCTTAGCTTCATGCACTAACATGTTAATCCATGAAACTGCTGCATTAAAACAAAGCATCATCACCATTGAATCTATTTCTGAAATTGCCATGCCTCGTACTGCGTATTGCAGTTTTTCTTGAACGGAGAAACAAAAAGTACCGCACCAAAAGCATCTTGTGAAGATGTCTTGAAAGCATACCGGTTGCCTCATTTTGCCTTCATAGTGATCATCATCACCATTTCCTTCCAAGCAGACGGTACCCTCTCCACAGAAAGCTCTAAAGATGGGTTCGTTCTCTTCTCCAGCATCTTTGGGACGAGGTCCAAAGTACAAAATATAACACAATAAACAAGACTATCAAACGTAAATATTTCGAAAGAAACCGCACAACAAGCGGAAGGATGCTGGTTGCTAAATAAAGGCTCACCAGCATTATGCTTGGGTCCGGAAGTGTTTGTTTGTTAGTAAGGTTATATTTTCCGCTTATAGTTGAGCTCCGGTCCCAAAATATGGTTCTCCTGCTGTGACTGCTACTGCTTCTCCATTGCTCAGTTACTTGAAGTGAAAATTGTTATTGAGATGAAAAGGTTTGTTTACCCTTGTTAAGTTGAGAGCTGATAGCTGGTTCCTTCATACATATTTGAGTGCAATAAATTTAATGAGGAATAACAGGGGAAAAAAACGTGACACACTTGAAATTGAGAACATAACGTTACTGATGCATGTCATTGATAAATGCAATTAATCTGCAGTAATCAATGTTCAAAACAGCCATTCCATTACTTATAAGCCTCAGAACGAAAAGTATATTACTATCAAATTGTGTCCAATTTTCAATGAAAAAATGTGTGGAATTGTTATTAAGGAACAGAAATACTCGATTAAATAAAATAAGATAAAAAAAATTGTAAATGTTGTATTATTTTCCCTCGTCCTCGTCATTCTTTGTGCATATAAGTACTTCTCCAAGAGTTTTGACACCAAAATGAAAAATGTCCAATTGGGGTTTAGGCCACGCTTCCACACTATGGTTCTAAAGTTGATCCATACAAACACCACCTTAACTCTGCGATTATTATTTTTTTTAAAGCTTAACTTCCACCTTGTCACTTACAAGGCTTTACTTTGCATCCATCAAAATTTAAATGCACGGTTACCGCCTCCCAGCAAACACCAATAATCGTCAATCATAATTGCATGTTTATCTCACACATCCAGGCGATAATTCAAACTCTACTACCAGACTGCAGACCACTCACGGAACAGTGTGAAACGCATGTAGGACTACGTGTTCATCCGTGCTGGGCCGCGCTACAAGAGCCATGTACCTACGTGCATACATGAGCTCTAATCGATTAAGGATCGGAATGGAGGGCTGAACTGGCAACATAAAAACCTGACCGCGTATAGCCCCAAAGGTTAATCTCTCTGTTTCTGACTGCAACGGCAATTCCACCCTCGAACACGTGTGGTATTGATTTTATCTGCTCCTTCTTATGCGCGCACGCCATCCGCTAACAATGTGAAAAGAACATACGCCGCCGTTCTTTCGCGGTTTTATTTATGGATCAATTATCGTTAATGTTATTAGAAATTTATTGTATTATCTGGCAGGTTTTACCACATTTCCCTCTTGGGGTGCATCTTTTATAATGGCATCGGTATAGAAGCTGACTGTCTGACTGCTGGTGAATTTGTTATCGTTATTGGATAGCTCTTTTCAGGAAGGTGATTTGCCGACTGGTTGGCTTTCAGGTCTGTGCACATATATGCACGATCTATGTCGAAGCAGATCCAAAGTACGCAGCTTAAGGCAATAATCGCCATCAGATGTTAAATTTGCAAAACGTGTACCATCAGAGAAGTTGACACAGCATTTCATTTCAAACATATGGTTCTTCTGTTGGAATCACAGAACCACCACTGCGCTTTTTTTTTTATGAAAAATTACTTATGATTGTATACTTGTCAGAATGCTATAGTCTTGCATATGTAAAGCATATACAGTTTGTAAAAAACATTAATCCACTCCTCATGCTAGTTCTGCATATGGGAGTGACCCCAGCATATTAGTTTGAATTTCACCTCCGGACATGTTACGAAAATACACAAAAAAAAGTGTTTGAGTGACTACGACGGGAGATGAAACAGCCCAAGGCTGAGGTTCACATTTTTCTCAATAAATCCTGTTTTAGTACAATTAATTTGACACGTTCTTTAAGTTGCACTGATCTGTCACATGAGATAAAAAATCAATTTTTGACAGCATTTCCGAATAGAATTAGACTTACCGATAGAATGATGTATTTTGTAGAATTCTAGATACATTTTAAAGTAGTTTATAATACAACTTTACCTAGGTAGAATGATGATTTGTCACCTAGTTCTCATAAAAGCGTAAACATGGCAAGGACATGGGATTTGACGCTTGTGAAAACAAAATTTTAATATCTGATGTAACGTTACCTAAAATTTGTTTCTGGGAATCCTGAGAAATTTACACCACAAGGGTAATAAATTGTTGAGATTTCGTATAAAGTTCAACAACCATAGATTTTATTTCAGCCAAAATCACATTAAAATGGAATCAAATTCGCCTATCAAAGTAACGAAAACACGGGATTCGACAAGGAGCGCATCGTGTGATCTTAAAAAGGGGGGGTAGTATTCAGGAACATAACATTTTTGGACATCATAGTGTAGCTCTTTAACTGTAGTTTCGTACTAAATGTAATAATAATTGAAGTCATAGATGTTACGTTGACATATCAGATAAATTTAACTTTTTCGGTACGATGATCCAACAATTGGCCATGACAATAATATTTCCTTTACATTATCGGGAAAAATAAGTACACATATCCACTACAAACATATGTAACATACTATTTGTCATTTGATCAAATATACAATACACATTTCTGTTTCTGTGCCATTTTGATTATTTCACCAGTTTAAAAATCTTCAGTTTACGCATGATATGTCGAAAAGCGGTTAAAGTTCATCAAGTGTCCGAAAATACAGCATACAGCATCATCAATCCGCAAAAAATACATTACTATTGCAAGAATTGTGAGCCAAAACAATTAGGTGTTTTAGCCAGTTCATTGAATGTGGGGTGCTATACTTACTTACTTACTTACTTAATTATGCTGGTCCAACGTCCTATTAGGACCTGCGTCACGAAATTTCTCCATAAAAGTCGGTTGGGGTCGCTGCGCTCACACAAACTCATCCACCACCTCGAATTCATCTACGTCGATTGTCACAGTTCTACCTATGCGAACTCTATCACGCTCGGTTCCTCCAGCCAACAGATACTTAGTCTTCGACGCATTGACCATTAATCCAACTTTTTCCGCTTCACTTTTCAGCTTGGGGTTCTGATCAGCTAACACCTGGAACGTTCTGCCGACAATGTCCACGTCGTCAGCGAAGCAGATGAACTGGTCGGATTTATTGAAAATCGTACCCCGCATGTTGAAGTCCACTCATTTCATAACACCTTCAAGCGCAATGTTGAACAGGAGGCAGGAAAGATTGTCGAAGTCATTTGCGTGTTTCAAACGAGTCCGATAACGCATCCGATATCTTCACGTAACACTGTACACCATCCATCGTAGCCTTGATCATTCTGGTCAGTTTCCCGGGAAAAACGTTCTCGTGCATAATCTTCCATAGCTCTTCACGATCAATAGTATCGTATGCGGCCTTGAAGTCGATGAATAGGTAGTGTGTAGGGACATAATATTCGCGACACTTTTGGAGGATCTGCCGCAAAGTAAAAATTTGATCAGTTGTCGATCGACCGTTCACAAAATCGGCTTGACAGCACATTGTAGGCCGCATTGAGAATAGTGATCGCTCGATAGTTTTCACATTCTAACTTGTTACTCTTTTTGTATATTGGGCATATTACTCCCTCTTTCCACTCCTCCGGTAGTTGTTCTGTATCGCAGATCCTGACTATCACTCGCCAGACAAGTTGGCAAGTCGCCAACTTAGACGGGCCCATTTTTATAAGTTCCGCTGCAATGACATCCTTCCCAGCCTCCTTATTATTCTTAAGCTGTTTGATAGCATCCTTAACATCACTTATCGTGGGAGTCTGCACGTCATCCTCGTCCACCATACCGATGAAGCCATTCCTCTTGCTTTCTTGGTATTCCGCCTCTGCGCCATTCAAGTGTTTATCGTAGTGTTGCTTCCACCTTTCAATCACCTCAGGTTCATTCGTCAAGATACCTCCATCTCTATCCCGACACATTTCAGCTTGCAGCACGAAGCCTTTATGGAAGCGTTGAACTTCTAGTAGAATTTACGCTTATCTTGAGAACAATACAGTGGCTCAATTTCTTCGCACTCCAACTCCTCCAGGTGACGCTTCTTATCCCGGAAGAGATGAGTTTGCTGTCTTCGCTTATGCCTGTATCGCTCCACATTTTGACGCGTTGCTTGCTGCAGCATCGACGCCTGTGCTGCATTCTTCTCATCTAGAACCGTTTAACGCTCATCGTCGAACCAATCGTTCCGACAATTTCTTTCCATGAACCCTATGGCGCCTTCCACTGCGTTGTTGATGGCTGCTTTGACGGTACTCCAGCAGTCCTCAAGAGGGGCTTCGATTAGCTCTTCCTCTTCTGGCAACGATTTTGTGATACTCTCAAGGATTTTGTGATACTCTCATATGTGTTTTGGACTAACACTACACAGATAAAAAGAAACATTGAATTTTCTGCGTTATCAAATGCACTTAAAAGGAATGCTAGATTTGGCAGAAAATAATGGGATATTGCATGTAAATTTAAGCCCAATAACGCCTGAATCTAGCCTTTTGTATGAAAAATTGCAAACATTGTTGCATGGCGCATGAAAGATTGCAAACAATTTCGTTGTTTACGCCTCCTTTGGCTTGGAATTAAACGAGGGGAAATTTTACGCGCCTGTTAAAATTATTTATTTTTTTCTGTGTACCCTTAGATTGTAGATTGCTTAACCTGTTTGTTTAGTTTTTGTGTTACATTTTTCTGCGTAGAAAATGTTCAATTCAAAAATTCAAACAATCAGTAATAGTCACTTTTGAATAAAAATACACGCGTTTTATAGATCTCGAAATCTTTCCATTCTTAAAATTTTTATTCTCACTTACCCTGAGACAACCGCTAGTAATTGGTTCTTCCCCGCTTAAGTTTATTATTCAGATCATTGATGTTTATTGAGAGGGAAAACTTGGCACTGTTAAGTTGGACCGATTGAGCCTGTTCACAATTATGCATTAATGATATTGTTAAAAAAATATAAGCCGGAACTGAGCTGTTTTTTTTTCTACGAAAGATCACATCAGGAACTTTTTCACCTAATAAAAATCTCATCGATCTCGCCTAGGCTTAAACATACACAGTTTGAAAGAAACATATAATTTTCTGCGATATCTAATGCACATAAACGGAATGCTAGATTTGGTATAAATTAATGGGATATTTCATGTAAATTCATGCCAGATATCGCTGAAATCAGGTCTTTTGTATCGAAGATTGCAAACAGTGTTGTATGCCGTATGAAAAATTGCAAACAATTAAGTTGTTTACGCTTGCTTTGGCTTGCAATTAGAGGAGGGGAAATTTTACTCGTCTGTTAAAATTTATTATTTTTTTCTGTGTAGACCTCCTGGAGTAGCAAGTAGAGGCCACACTTACCACAACATCAACGATGTCGGCATACTTATCCTTCCCTTTTCATTAACATTAGTTTTAGCTTTGACTTTCTGCTACGGAATACTTTTGTATAATTGGCTTACACACTTTGTGTTTGCTTGAATCTTTTTTGATTTTAGAAAATCATCCTGTGCTGCATTGAATGTTTCGATTATTGGCCTGTCTGTTGGCGCCGATTTTTCAGATAATAATCAGAAACATTATCTGCAAGCAAAGAATTTTGTATCAAACTCATTCATTTATTAACTTTTCCTACAAAGCTTATCATGACGAAAAATTGCACCATCAATTTCATTACCGTCATGGCAGAACACAAGTGTATTCAAAACATGAGCAAAGAAGATCTTATTCAAATACAAACATAATTAAACGAGAGCTGCTACTGTGTTATCGCCACTTTTTGTTTAATTGCTATATTAACAGCCCTCGAAAATCACAGCGTGTAGCTCATCACAGAGTATTACCATTTGAATGAGTCCAATCATTTCATGCTCAGCACCGGTGTCATGATCTCAGTATTATTTCCGAATGGAAACAACGCACAAATAATTATCCCAGTCAGTTGGTTTCCTAGTTACACCCCCCGTCTCCTATTCGGGAAGAAAATGGTTTCAGGTTCCATTCTTTGGAAGAACAGTTGAATAATGATAGTCATCAACGTTTCAGCGTTAGATATCACAGTGGAATTAAATGTTGTCATCATTTTCCTAACGAGTTGTGAAAGACAATGTAATTAAATGTTATCGTTCTTTGGAAATTGATAAAGCCCTCCAGGGTGGCAAAATATGTTGAGAAGTTGTTAATATTCAAAGATGTAATTCATCTTAATGGCTGGAGCGAGTAAGAATCACAGTTTCAAGGGAAATTTCAAATTTGTTTCCTTCGTCGTTATTGGCATTTCAGCGTATTGTTTATCACAATCAGCTTATTATCACCTATAACTTGTTCAGTATTTCAATCAACGCACATAAATAGTTACTTGAGAGATTTTGAGGCTGGTACATTTGTTGTATTATTAGGATTATTTGACAACCGGGAGTCGAGATATTTACTTCTAACAAAAAATCCTAGACTAGACCGGGTATCGAATCCAGTCATGACCGACATGGTGTTGCTTTGGAACTGTGTCATTATTTACTGAGCAAAGAGAATACCTTAAATTTGTGGAAACCTTAAAGTGCACAAATGATAAAGAAATACAAAACAGTCAATTTTAATATTAGAATTCATTTATGTGATTATATGAGAATGATAAGTAGTTTCCATTCATAATTTTTACCCTGTTTGCTTTTCCTTCACTGATACGCGTATTTGTTAAACAATATGCAGATATCCTCAGTTAGAAAAGATTACACGTTGAGACCAAATGAGTGTATTTATCAAAGATAATCAAAAACGTTTGTCCGTCTCATAAAGATGCACAATCTTCTGATTATGAATTAAATATCTGTGTTATTTATTTTGTCTATATTTTTTTTTTTCTCTAAATATTTTTTTTATTAATTTATTTATTAATTTATTTATTAATTTTTTTTTTAAAAATCCAAGCATGGGGGTTAAGGAAAGGAAGGGGAAAAAAAAAAAAAGGCACGGAAAATAATTTTTTTTTTTTTGGTTTTTTGAGATGGATTGTTTTTTCCCAATTTTTGTGTTTTTAGTGACCCGCTCCCGCATCCGGACTAGCTTTCCAGCATCAGATAAGAAACATTGGTGAGGTCCTTAACTTAACCTTAACTATATACACACCAGGATCAAGAATTTCCATTTTTGATTCTGGAAGTGTGAAAATTTGTCACATATCCATTTGATGTGTGAAGATTTTCATGTGGGGCTTATTGTATATGAACATGACCTCAGAATGTAAAGGGCGAACACGAAATTATTGCGACACCGAAAATGTCATGCCAATTTTCTTATAATGTTTAGAATCAATCCAAAATTTTAGGGTAGTTTTATACATATATTTACTTCAAAAACAAAAGAAAAGTTAATCGATGGAGCCTTGAGCGTAAAATTGAACGCATTTTCGCTTGATGCCCTCCATCAAAGTCTTTACAGTGTCATCCGGTACCAGTTTCTCAGTTTTTTTTTTTTTCCATTTTCTTAACATGTCCTTCTCGTCTTTGACTGTCTTCTTGCTCTTCCGAAGTTCCCGCTTCATCATTGTCCAGTACTGCTTCACCGGGCGCAGCTCCGGAAAGTTTGGCGGATTCATGTACTTTGGAACAAAATGGACAGAATTGGCCTCATACCACTCCAGGACACTTTTAGAATAGTGGCATGATGCCAAATCTGGCCAAAATAGCGGAGCTTCGTCGTGCTGCTGCAAGAACGGCAAAAGGCGCTTCTCGAGGCACTCAGATTTGTAGATCTCGCCATTTACTGTGCCCTTTGTCACGAAAGGCTCACTCCTCAGTCCGCAAGAGCAGATGGCCTGCCAAATGAGATATTTGGAGGCGAACCTCGACATTTTCTTCTTCTTAAATTTGTCGTCCACATAGAACTTGCTCTTGCCGGTGAAAAACTCCAACCCCGGAATTTGCTTAAAATAGGCTTTTATATACGTTTCGTCGTCCATCACACAGCAGCCATATTTTGTCAGCATCTTCTCGTAGAGCTTCCGTGCCCGAGTTTTAGCCGTCGATTGTTGCCGCTCATCGCGGTTTGGGAAGTTCTGTACCTTGTATGTATGTAGTCCAGCTCTCTTCTTTGCATTCTGGACGTAGCTCTGCGACATGCCGATCTTTTTAGCCAAATCACGGCTTGAGTCGTTGGGATTGGCTTTAATTATCCGCTTCACCTTTCCCTCCGTCTTTTTGTTCTCCGGTCCCAGTTTTCTTCCAGCTCCTTTGCCGTGGTCCTACGTCAACCGCTCCTGAAACCGCTTCAACACTCTGGAGACGGTTGAATGATGAATGTTCAACATTTTTCCCAACTGCCGGTGCGGCAGGTCAGGAAATTCCAGGTGTTTGGAAAGAATTAGTTCTCTCGACTCGCGTTGGTTCACCTCCATTTTCGTTGAATCGAAAAACACGACTTCGAGTTTGACAGCATGTAAACAATACACATCAATGAGAAAGTGTGCAAAATTTGGTTGATTTTTACCCAATGGTAAAAAAGTTATGCCCTGTTGAATGTGTCGCAATAATTTCGTGTTCGCCCTTTACTCGATATAAAGCCACTTTATTTTTTGACTATTTCAAGACTCATTCAAGAAAAGTAGTAAGATCATTGGATAGATGAGACAATTTCCAATCTACTTGTTGCAATGATTTGTATAGATGAACTCTCATGCATAAGAAATGTCCGAAGTCGGAAAATAATGTTGCTCTACAGGGTGCGGCAGCAAATAATGCGAAAATTTGTTCTATTTCTTTCAAATCCCATTTTCAACTAATTCAAGCAATAATATCAACATTTTCGAGTGCAGTTATCTTTATAAAGTCCTTTTAAACAAATTTATTCAATGTGTCCTCCATTTTTATTGATAACATCCTCGAGCCGACGCCGGAAGCCAGAGCATGCCTTTCGGACGTAGTCCTCCGACATTGACTGCCATGTGCGTGTTATGATTGACTTCATGGTTTTCACACTAGGGTGTGATGTTTTGCAGGCTCGTGCTTCAGCGTATGCCCAAATCGAATATTCCAACGGATTAGATCTGGACTGCTAGGGGCCACAAATCCTTCGGCCAAAACTTCATGTTATCGTTCAACCATTGTTGGGTTCGATTGGACGTGTGACACGGCGCTTCATCCTGCTGTAGGACAACGTTTTGGTCCTCGGAGAAGTTGGCCTTCACCCAGGGAAGCACTTGGTCCTTTAAATACCGATATACACTTCGGTATTGATTTTAACTCCAGCATCAATGAAAACAGGCGGCATTTTCAAACCGTTGGACGCCACCAAGCCAAACATCATGACACCAGCCGGATGTTTGGTTTGAAATTTGAATTCCACTTTTTCCGGAACGTTCTCCATTTTCTGCGCTGAAATGAACCGGTCCGTGTGGCTGTTGGCCACAGCATCGATGCTGAAAAGCTTTTCGTCGGAGAACAGGATTATCATTTTTTCCTTCTTCAACAAGGAAAGCAATCTCTTGGAACGAGTCACTCGTAGTTCCTTGACCCGGTCCGTAATCAAGTGGCGTTTCACTCTGGCTCTGGAAGATGCATGCAGGTCTTCTTTGATGATTCTCCGCATGGATTTCTCCGAAATATTGGCTTCCTTTCTTATGGAACGCACCGGGTTGCGAGCAATTTTTGCACGGACCGATTTGATCACGTTTGGCGTGCGTGCAAAGCGCGGACGTCTGCTTCCCGGCTTTCGCTGCTTAGGACCATCCTGCAGGGACTTTTTATGTGGTAAACTGTTGCCAAATGGCATCCTACCACCTTGGCAATCTCTTTCGGCTTCTTCTGGGCGAGCAACAAACTGGTGATCACTTCTTTCGCGAACATAATGACGAATTTGCAATAAAACAAATGATGCAGCACTTGAAAGTTGAACATTAACAAATACAGTTTCAAGAGAAATTGGTCACTAGCTACACGAATTAACCAATACTAAAGGTGGAACATTTTCGCATTATTTTCTGCCGCACCCTGTACGTGCTAATGTTTCGATACCCAAGAGTAAGGTAGAGTGCATCATTTTACGGAAGATGACGGAGAGCATAGCGAACAAATTTCCATTAAACAGATTGAATCCTCACAATTTGTATTACTTGATACGGGCACCGCACCACGGCTCCAAATGAAACTCGTTGGAGATAAACATGAAACTAGGTTGTCTGTTGGCTTTGGTAATAATATCGAGGTAGTGTTGTCTGAATGACAATCTGGAGTGATGGTTGATTCCTAGGTTTCGAATTGTAGTATCAACTTTTAGGTTGGTTGTTTATCATGTAATTAAATGCAATTTGGTTCAACTTGCAATGAAATGTAATTTTACAGCATACACCTAGAAAACCACTCCTCAAAGCTGTTGATCAGGTGCTGTAGTCAGTGGCAATCGGTGGCATCACACAGCAACCTCAAATCTTAACGTTGTCTGCATAGAACGATCTGCAGCCAGTTGCAAGTATCAATCCAACATCGTTGATGAAGATAGAGAACAGCAGTAGTTTCAAGTTGCTGCCTACACCCGGTACACCCATTTTAGTGAAGTAGTACGATTGAGCTGAGCCGAACTTCACACTGAGTTACCTATCCGTTATGTAAGAGTTAAATCAATGAATTCAGTTATCCGACACGGAGGTTGCCTAAGTTTGCTAAAAGTATAGCATGGTTGACTCGGTCAAAAGCAGCCTTAAGATCCATTTAATCAGCGTCGAAACCTGGTCCAAGCTTCCCCTTCTTCCGCAGGACACGAAAGCTGCAATGTTGGTTGATACCGATCTTTTGAGGAAAAATCCATGTTGATCAGAAGAAATGTAGTGTTTGCAGCTAGTAAACAACTCAAAGACTTTTGAGCAGGCATAGAGCGATGTCATTTTTCGATGATTTTCGGCATTTTGTTTATCTCCTTTCTTGAAAAGCGGGGTAATGAACGAAGATTTCCAATACATTGGATATTTTCCCTAGCAGAATGAAATATTGAAAAGCTTCAGAAAGATAAATAGTAAGGACTACAGTTTTAGGCATCTCTTCCTCAGTTCATACATCGAGGAATCCGTCAAGACCAGCCGCATTTGAGAAATTCTGATCCAATGTAACCTTAGGAGATATCACTTCTCTGAGGTATCTCCGGTGGTGTGCTGAAAATTCTGTCGCCAAAATGAATTTCTGCTGGTTGCCCATTATTATTCCCTTTTGTATTCACAAATGATCAGAACAATTTTTGGTTGGGCCGAGGGTTAGATTGAATTCGTCTTGAATAATTCTTGTAGAAAATACGATTGTACATTCAGTATTTGGTCACCTGCAGGGAAAATTCACTTGGTGGATTGATTAATAGTTTAACAGTACGAAATGCCTTCGATCTCACACGCTTCAGGTACCGTACATGAGCATTGAACCATGGAGGTTTACTCAGAGGAACAATATCGTATATAGGCCGGGTCACAACCTCATCAAAAAAGTCCATGTTAATCATTGGTGGAGCACGAGTCAAGGGACTGCCAATTAACATGGACCAGAGATTGGCTCAAAGCAGCGAAATCAGTTCTACGAAAATTGAGTCTTTGTGGATCAACGGTGCTATCGAAAGCAATGGATACCGATAGATTGATAGTAGTCGTAAGTGCAGGGTGATTGTCATAGAGATTAATTATAGGATTCTATAGGCTTTGCGATCAATAAAGAAAAGTTTTTTTTGGAAAATTTATTAGAAAAAAAAAATGGGATTAGTTTGTTTTTAGAGGACAACGGGTTTTTCATTTTAAAAGTAAATTTCCCCATGGAAAATCTTATGAGAAATTAAAACCACTGGCGCTTATATATAAATTCTCCGATCGAGCTGAAATTTTGCAAATTTATTGTCTATATGCTCAAAAGGCATTCGAATATCAAAGTGGAACAAAAATTTATTTTTTCATATATCTGTGTCCCGGCAAATCGTGGGAACATTCCAAACCAATCCACCCCAGCTGTAGTAACCAAATAGTTAAGCAAAGTGTAGTGATTCAAACGTGCTATGTGCTATATGCCAATTGAACTGATATGGTTCTAGTTAGTAGTTAGTGCCGATACTTAACGTTGTATGTGGAGTTGTTATCTTGACTCATAACTGTTCGAGAGATGTTTTGATAGGAGTAGGATACAGGCGACAGCTAAGCTTTTTGGAAACTGCTATCAAGACGCCACCACCACGAGATTTAGTGCTATTTATGCGATTCCGATCATTACGAAATACGTTGTACTGATCACCAAACAGTTGAGCAGAATGAATTTGATCATTGAACCAGGTTTCAGTGAGACCTTTTACATCGTAGTTGGACTCTACGGCAGCTAATAAAACAGTCCTCTATTTTTAGCGGAGACCACGAACATTCTGGTAATAATCTTTAGAGCTTCCATAATGCAAAGTTCTGTGCCTCCCGGTCGGCTTACAAACGGTGATTTGTAGAGGTGCGTCCGAAATCGATGGTAATATGCCGGAATCCAAGATCGAATTAGACCTTGCCTGAGTAGCAAATATCGAAGTCGTACTTGCCTATTGTAGCGTTTTAGAAGACCCTTTCTCATATAGGGCCGGGACGAATGCAGGTCGCTAGCTGGAATAGCTCTACTACGGTGTGGGGATCGTGCGCTTCCATTATAATAATTTCGGTGCGTCCTGGTACAAGAACAGGCGGTAGAATGTTATATCGTAGAGAATCAAAGCGTATTCTATCATGGTTATTTAAAGCTGCTTTGCAACTATCAGGGGTGTCAGGGAAACATTTCTTCAAACTCACAGAACCTGATGCCTTCCGGCCAAGGCTATGGGTCCAGCGTATTCGTCTTCAAAAAAGAGTCCAAACCAGCTTAAAAGAAGATGAAGGTTGCGTTAATATTAGTCTGTTTCTATTTCGCCACAAACAAATCTTCATCAACTCTATCAACAGCTTTCATATATTACTCCAACGGGTCGCAGTTATCGGTGTCAGTTGTTGAACGTATTTCAGAGTCTTGTTAGTCATGTTAGTTGACTAAGTTGTCTAGCCTAGTGCGTATTCCAGCATGATGGGCTCGGTATTTTTGTTAACTGTTTGTGATGAATAATTTCTCCGGCATGAGCGAATACTTAATGTACAGTTGCAGGAATTTTATACCAGTCATACAATTTCAGATAATGATGGCATGTATCCCTTAAATACGAATCTATTTTGTCTGGGTTTATTAGCACCTGGCAGTTGAAAGCATTCAAAAAAGTTCTGAATAATCGTCAACAAACAATACCTGTAGTGCTTGTACCTGCTGTATCAGGTCTTGGTTGATCTACTCTAACTCCAAAATATTCATAAAGCTTTGATAAATTCAAGGATAATGGGTCTACAAAATTGAATACTTTGAGGCATAGCATTGAACCAGCTTATTTTTTTGTCATTGTTCGTGAATAACTTAATTGCAGTACTATAAGTGTTGAAAATACATCAGAATCATTCTGACATCCTTCTGGCAGCTGTTGATGGTACTGGTATATCCGATTGAGCCATTTTTAACCCAACTACATAAAAGAAATTAGTTCAGTACTATCCACTGCGTTGGAATCCATATACTCGTTTTTATCTGTGTCAATTATTTTCACGATTCGGTGCACTGCATTGTCCAGAAGCGCCCAAAGTTGAATTCTAATTTCGACTAAATTCAGCTTCGATGAAAAAACTAAAAGCTTCCTCGGGTGACATCATTCCACGTTGACTTTTAACTGAGAAAACACATGTCTGGAATTTCCCTGATTCCATATGATATGGCGGATGACTTCAATCAAATTTATGTCTAAAGTCAGCTAAAGGTTTTGAGGGTTCTCCTAGCAGATGACGCCGAGGTTGAAGGAGCATCTTGCTCTTGTTCGATGAACTCTGCAATCCCGAGGTCTGCATTTATCCAACTCAGAGAATACATCTCGAATCTTTATTTTTTTCGAAGAGCTTCATTCTACATCACCTTGTATTTACAAGCGGTCCAACAAAGTTTTTTCCTGAAACGTTCACATTTTTCTCTGATAAAGGATAGTTTTCGCAAATGAATTTAACAGCGTTTTCAACATTCGCATTATTGAAATCGTAGATGTCAACAGAAACCGATATCAATAGAAATTCGTGAACCAAAGTGGAGGTAGGTAGGCCACACACCACCAAGGGGCGGAAACGAAATCTACAAGGAAACGCTGAATTGGAACTCAGCAGAACATCACAACAGAGGCATACCAGGGTACTTTGATAGTGCCATGATAACGGTGTGTATTTCATCGAAAAAATATTAATCCAATTGTCCCCATTTGGTCAAAACGAGAATATGGTTCGATATGCTGCACCGATGACCAAACCTAGCAGCACACTTATTGCAAATCGATCGAAGTAACTCCAACGTGACCGAGAAAAGTTGCTGCAACAAATTATGCCTGCTCTGTAATGCTTGAGAAATAATGGAATGCTGAAGTTTACAAGCAGTTCATGCATCAGATAATGTTGGGAATTCCCTGGCAAATCTGCGGTATTATTGCAAGGTCTCTGGAATATATTTATTTCTATTTCACGGTACTTTGAAGTTCCATTATTTTGCCTACTAATCATTTCTCTTGCATTACACCTTTTTATTTTTTCTATCTATTGCCTTCAACCAAATGTGAACCAGTTCCAATTACAATAAAGACTTCTTGTTAAATGAATCCAAAGATAGAGCTGATTTCGTAATTTCGGATTACTGGTGGACCAGACTCTTGATATTATTCAAAATTGGGCGGACTGAGGCAGTGTCGATGTGAAATTTATTTTTAAAGTTATTGGCCAAGCAAGTCATGAAGGGAAAGTCAACGTCAACGCTGTTCTTTTACTAACTGTCATTCTCTTTTGTTTAAATACATACAAATTTATAAAGATAAAAAACAACTCATCGAGTGAATATCCCAATGGTATATCTAAAGTGATAGGTGAAAACAGCAGTGGTTCTACAAAATGTGGAATTATTCCAAATGTCAAATAATTCAACCATCGTGCATATTTCTCACGTCCCGGACAATGACGTTATCTGCGTTCATTTCCACCGTAACCGTTGGCTTTTGACATGGCGACATTCAGCATGCTTATGAATGGTATATCTATCTCTTTCTCTCTCTCTTTCTCTCTTCTACCGTTCTCTTGAACCAGTCCTATGCTAAGAGAATACATATTTACCGCCTGAAAGTCATGATCCGCTTTAATTTGCTCGTTAATTTCCATTGGGGAAACCAGAGAAAGGTGGAGATTTTGATAAGATAATCAACCGAAATGGGCGGACAATAATCCTTGATAGTTATGCTTCTCCGCGCCCTCTGGTGATTATATTTTGTGTCCCCGGACCAATGCTCCAGACGTAAACACACACCGATGAGAGTAGTATGAAGAGATTGAGGGAAATAGCTGTGGACTGTATCAAAGCCAACGTGCTTCTAATGGAGAGTCCCGTTTTGGATTATAGGCGGCTTTGAGCCAGGTCTTATTTGGCACCAAACCTGCACCTGGAGAAAATCCCTGTCGTCAGGCGTACCTTAAGATGTAGGTGGAAATACTTATAAATATGTCAACCTTTGATTCTGTTTAGCTGATAAAGATGGAAATTCTACCCTCAAAGCTTCTGTTATTTTAAAGCTGATTAGATGAGGGTTTATCAGGGAAATGGAAATAAGGACTGAAAATTGCAAAAAGATTTCTGATGTTCCCGTCTCCGGTTACAAAATTAACTGAATAATGAAAAGCATTACAATTTATAGCATTGAAATTGAGCCTTCGCGATAGTTAAGTAATCCAATATTTTGAGGCAAAACCTACCGGTGAGAGTTCAGACTGAACATTTCACAGGAAACTGTGGATGATGAATATTTTTTCGGTTCTTATGTTCCAATGCAGCGGAGAAAAGGATTATAATATATTTTGAAATGGAATTGTAAGTGAAGTCGAGCACTAGGCAAAGAAATTGTCTATGAGTCACAGATGAAATATGAACCTACCAATCAAAAAGTAGACGTTTTCTAGTGGGATTTTAAATATTTTGCTCGATTTTACTAGCGAGAGTTTTGTAATCGGTTTTAGTTTTTTGATACTTAATATAAAAAACTGAACAAGTGAAGTGTTAGTTAAGAATTTGCTAGTTTTCCAACTATGACAACTTGTTTGAGTGTGTCTTAAATTATGTAATGCCCTGCTTTACAAACTCGATGTTTTTCAATTTGACCCCAACTAAATTAATGTTATTTTTTCTTTTCACTTGCATTCAACGAGTAAATCATCCCGAAGCAGAGTTTTCAGAAAATTAAGGGCCTACGAATCAAAACCCACTTAAGTTTATTCAATAGATGCTTTATACATAAATGCACTTCTCCATTTGTAGTCGTACATATGTGAGCTATTGTCAAAAGTGCAATACACATTTAAAATTTTGGCAATAAAATTGTTATTCACACTAAAATTCAATAATCTCCAGTGAAAATAAAGAAACGCTTAAGACTAAATTGTAAGAAAAAAAATAAATTATTTCTCTCTGTGCTTGTAAAATTTTTAAAAAAACTTATACACTGATAGGCAAAATAAAGTGCCCACCTCATCGTTTTTTCAATTTCTCTCATTTACTTGGTTCAAATTAAAGTAAACACACTGTATTTTTTTTATTATCTTAACTTTTATATTCTTTATAAGTTTCACTTATGGAATACTGAAAAAAAAGGAGTTTTACTTAAAGAAAAAAAAATCAATTTGTGTTGAAAAAAAAACAGTGACAAAATATAGTGCCCACTTCATTTAGGCTACAGAAAACATAAATTAAAGTAAAAAAAAAAGCATTTCAATAATTGATGTGTCCTCCTTTGGCCTTCAGGACCTCCTGCAGGCGCTTCGACATGCTCTCGACCAGGTTCTTTAGGTGCTGTGGATCTAGCTCTTCCCAGGCGCGCTCCAGGGCTCCAAAATAGTTATTTTTATTGGTAACACCAGTTTTGTCAACCCTGGCATCGAGAATCGCCCACAAATTCTCGATGGGATTGAGGTCCGGGCTTTGTGGAGGCCATTCCAGCGGTTTGATCCGACAAGACCGGAAGAAAGACTTGGTCTTCTTGGCAGTATGCTTCGGGTCGTTGTCCTGCTGGAATACGAACTTCTCTTCAAGGCCCGTCTGGATTAGCGAAACCTCCAGATTTTCTCGCAGGATGTTGATGTAAGAATCTGCCGTCATTATCCCGTCGATTTTCACAATGCTTCCCACTCCACCCCACGAAAAACACCCCCAGACCATCACATTTCCTCCTCCATGCTTCATCGTGCCTTGGATGTGGCGCTCCTGAAGCTCCTCTCCCGATCTGCTCCAAACACGAACCCGCCGCTTTCGGTTAAACAGCTCGAATTTTGATTCGTCCGTCCAGAGAACCGTTTTCCAGAACTCTAGGGGCTTATCAGCATGCTCCTTAGCAAACTTAAGCCGTTTGGCTCTGTTTGCCTTGCTGATAAATGGGCGCTTCCGGGCAAGTTTGCTATTCAACCCCTGTGCTACGAGACGGCGACGAACAGTTCGACCGGAAACTGATAACTGAAGGGTTTCCTGGATCTCGCGGACAGTTACCTTCGGGTTATTCTTGACTTCGCGCATGATCTTGGTGTCCGTTCTCGCATCCGTTTTCCGCTTCCTGCCTCTGCCAGGGCGATCCACCACTGATCCAAATGTTTTAAGCTTCAGAAGAATTTTGCCTACCGCTGCCTTACTGATACTGTACTTCTTAGCGACAGCCCAGTGCGATTCACCGTTTTGCACATCACGAACGACCCATTTTCGGATACACAAGGGAATTGCTTTCGAAAGCACTGCGTTCTCCATTTTTTTCAATTGAATCAAATGCGATCACGTATACAAATGCACCAGGTTGAGCCGTTTGCTTCAAAACATGTCAAAATATCAAAACATAAACAATCAAGGGGTCTTCCAATGGAAACTTATCGAAAACATATCGATTTTTGAAGTGGGCACTTTATTTTGTCACTGTTTTTTTTTCAACACAAATTGATTTTTTTTTCTTTAAGTAAAATTCCTTATTTTTCAGTATTCCATAAGTGAAACTTAAAAAGAATATAAAAAATAAGATAATAAAAAAATACAGTGTGTTTACTTTAATTTGAACCAAGTAAATGAGAGAAATTGAAAAAACGAAGAGGTGGGCACTTTATTTAGCCTATCAGTGTATAGTTAAGCGGTACTTGAAATTCGTAGATGTAACAATCATCGAGTTCCATTGATCATTAAATTTCAATCGGTATTCAAAATACGTTAGAAAAACTGTTATTTTCCTTTGAATGATTTGAATTTTCCCTCTGAGCGATATTCCAACTCGGACCAACCAAGCATCGAGTGCAAATGGCTTTTTTTTTATTATCATCGCTTCTCAGTCATTCAGTTCAAATGTGCACAGTGCTAGTCTCTTACCTGCAAGCCTGATGGCAGAGCTTTCCAACAGTTTGACACTGGCTCCATGGGGATCGATCTGCAATCTCGTGACTCTATCGAAATGCATTTATGATAAAAGTGGATAGACAACGGGGACGAACATGAAATCGTACTGGTTTTGGCATGGGAAAATAAATTTCCAATCAGCAGAGCAACACAAAAGCTACTGATGATTTCCTCGACTGCTTTTGTGTTCATTTTCAGCACAGATATCCAAGGTTTTTAAATATTTATGCTTTTTAGGGGTGAACGATTATTATGGAAAAAATAGTCTCTATTTGGAGGTTGATAAATTATTTTTATTTAAACTATGATAGTAATTCAGAATGTTTTTTTTTCCTCGATAAGAGCAAAAAATCTTTTTTTCTCATTCGAAGCGTTCATCGTTATTAAAAACCTAGTTTTCCTGATAATGAACATCATTTTTTTATACTGGAACTTCTTTCTTCGTATCATGATTATGACTTATCACAATTAGCTTATTGTCGGCTTTCAACTTGGTGTAACTTGCTATGTAACTGTGCCGACGGACCTAATAAAGGAACCTTGCTTTCTGGTACCAGTACTCTGAATCAAGCAGGGTAGATCAATAATTTTTTGGTTGTTGCTGAGCTAATTTGTCTAAAATAAAAAAAAAACAAATCTTAAAGTTGGAAGCTAAACATCTCTCACGTTGAACTTCCTATCGAAAATAGCGTAAATTTTCAGCATATTTCAAAACACCATATATTTACAGTGTTCATCGCTGCTATCATAAACATCAATCACGTAGCTACACAAAACAAAAATTAATTTCACATCAAAACGTTTGTAAACTCAACTATTTATTTTTGATGTAGAAGAAAATGTTCGCTCATCACCGTGAGGCCCCAAGAGTGGACAGTAATGTTTGCTAGAAGGATTTTCTTGCTAGAATTTCTCTTCATATCTTTCATTCTAGATAAACATTCATAAACATTACTGTCCACTCTTGGGGCCTCATGGTGATGAGCGAACATTTCCTTCTACATCATAATCGTTACTCCACGTGCGGAGAATACAAACATTATGGTATATTTATTTTTACTTATTCAAACTTTTGCAAAAATCAACATTTAAGAAATAGAAAGATTTGAATGAAAAGCACATCCAGACCCGCGCCGTCGAGTCACCTAATTGCATCAAATCCACACATCATTACGTACCACCAAAACTATGTCCACGTGGAATTTTTTGTTTTTTTTTTTTTTTTGGGTATACAAGGGGGAAAAAAACAAATATGGGGGGTAAAGGCCCGGGGGTTTTGCTTTTTTTTCCCTTTCTAAAGGGTGTCCACGATGAAATTGCCACACACAAAATTGATTCGCAAAATTCGAGTTTTCATCCGATTGCCATCAAATTTTCAGGGATTGAGAAATAACTATTAAACTTCATTTTACCATTTTACCATTTTACTCGTATTTTATTTACAGTCCATACGCAAATGCCCGCACCTTGGACTTAACTCCGGCCATAAGATTCTGCACAACCTGTGAATCAACCGTTTTTTGCATGTAAACCCATACTTTCTACAGTTCCTCGACTGTCTTCACTACCTTAGGTCGTTTAAGATGGTGCTGCTTCATAATCGCCCAGTACTTCTCGATGGGGCGGAGCTCCGGAGTGTTGGGAGGGTTGAACATTTTCGGCACGAAATTGACCTTATTGTCCGCATACCACTTCAGCACGTCCTTGGAGTAGTGGCATGAGGCCAAATCCGGCCAGAAGATTGTTGGGACGTTGTGGGCCTTCAGGAGAGGAAGCAGCCGCTTCTGGAGGCAGTCTTTTATGTACACCTGTCCGTTCATCGTGTCCTGGGTCACGAAAGGTGCACTCCGCTTCCCGCACGTGCAGATGGCTTGCCAAACCAGGAATTTCTTCGCAAATTTGGACATCTTCTGAGTGCGGACATGCTCCGGAACGCTGAACTTATCCTTGGCCGTGAAAAACAGGTTGCCGGGGATCTGTTTGAAGTCGGCCTTCACATATACAGCATTCAACTTTCGTCAGCATGTTGAGGTACAACTTCCTGTCACGGGTTTTGGTGGACTTGTTCTGCTTCTCGTCACGATTAGGGGCCTTTTGTACCTTGAACGTTCGAAGCCCAGCCTTAGTTTTGGCCTTCTGGACAAAACTTCGGCTTAGGTGCAGCTTCTTAGCCACATCCCGAACGGAGGCGTTCGGATCTCGGTTGAAGGCCTCAACTACGCGGTTGTGTTTTTGGTGTTGTACGGAATACTTTTTCCTTCACTTCTGGGCTTCCGATCGGTGGTCAACCGTTCCTCGAACCGCTTAATCACTCGCGACACCGTGGAATTCGCGATTCCCAACGTTTTAGCGATGGAACGATGCGAGAGATTCTTGTTCTCGTGATGAATGCGCAAGATTTTATCACGCACGAGCTGTTCTTTCGACTCCATTTCCGCGAGTTTTGATAAAACTTGCAGGATGTAAATAATGCACTATGAACTAAATCCACCCAAATTTTCATTAAATTCTACCCAACGGTTAAAAAGTTAGAGCAATTTCATAGTGTGGCAATTTCATCGTGGACACCCTTTATTGGGTCCATGGTTGCACTTTGCCAGCCTCGCAGTCTGCGAAGTGTCCGCAGGGTGCGTCCTACTTGATCGATCCACCATGCTCATTGCGCGCCTCTTCTTCTGGTCTTGTGCCTGGCGGTTCGCTTCACCTCCGTCAACACCAGTAGCTAGGTTGTTTTTCCTTATCAAATTTCTGACCAATTAGCTCATCAACTTTCTGGAGTGTTGGGGTCGGAAACCTGTCATCTTTTGCGCGTATTGCTAGATTAAAGTATTACCGTGCCACCTTTGTCTGCTGTAACATTGCTACCACCTTTCGATCACCTCACACTCATCTGTGAGAAAGTTACCTTCCAAGTATCGGCACACATCGGCTTGTGGTCATCGATCATCGAAGTCGAAAGCATTTTTTGCAGCTCCGATACAAAAAAAAAAAAACACTGCAACAAACGCGCAAATACGAACCCCGCGAGTGACGAAGGACAAGTTACAAAAGTATAGTGCAATAAACGAACGAGACTATGGGAACACAATGCGGGAGGATTTTTTCCCGACAAGTGCTTTGAAGTACGTTATAATAAAAAATGGCTCACTCAAGGACCACAGTATATTTCTCGTAACGAAGTCTACCGAGATGCACTGCAGCTATGAAGAAATTCGTTACAGCCAGAGAGACGAATCACTAACTGTCGCTCTCAAAGAAAAGTATGCCAGAAGCTTTTTTGGAAACATGAAGGAACTTGCTGAAAAAACACCAGTAGCAATAAAGGCGTAACCGATGTGCGACACATTTTCAGGAGAAACGGCGACGAAAAAATTAATGCGGGTGTTGTCATACTAACATTTGCAATCCCGACACAACCAAAAAAGTAAAAAATCGGATGTCGCACCTTATTTTTTTTTTGTTTTTTTATTAAATCATTTATTTGTACAGGCTCAATCGAATCAACTTTACAGAGCCAAGTTTTCATATTTATTTACATCAGTTATCTTAAAACTAAAGTTGGCGGGAGACATCCGATTACTCGCGGCCGTCTCGAGGTTAATAGGAATACAATTGAACGGATGGGAAGATGGGAGGGCATTTCAAGCATGGTTTACAAAACTCATTTATTTTAAATTCTAAAATGTAAAAAACTTATTAATATACAACTTTTAGTTTTCTTTTGACTTGAACATTTTTGAGAAAGAAAAAAAAACACACAAACAAAGATAAAAAAAAAACAACTTATAGTAAACATACATGTTAACGAACTACAGTCTAAGGCTGATGTTAGTCAAAAGCACATCAATGAGCTTCATAAACTCCAGATCACGTACAGCCAAACTATCTCGAACCGGTACATTTGGTTTGATAGAATGTTGCCATCGCCCCAAATCGCCTTTACTCCATTTATACTGCCAGCTGACTCATTGCCCAGAATTGAACAATGAGATGGGACCCATACAAAGGTGATGATAAAATAACGCGAAGATAAAGCACTTAGAAGCTCCTGTATTTTCATTAGAAAATACGAGGAGTGCTTTACCGGCCTCAAGGAGCGAAAAGCCTCTATAGAACTGAGACTATCCGTGAGAATATAATACTGATCCGGTGTTAGTGAGGCAAGAATTTCTATCGTAAAGTGTATTGCTGCTAATTCAGCGACAAATACGGAACAAAGAGTTTGAAGTTTACGATTGGCGCTATAAATTTCATTAAATATACCAAAGCCTGCTGACTCCTCTATCAATAATCCGTCAGTGAAGAACGATTTAGTGGAATTAACTTGGCCAAACGTTGCAGCAAATATCACCGGAGCAATCATAGGACGACGATGCTCCTGCTTCGTGTATAAATCAAAATGAACCAAACTGCCGAAGTCGGAGCACGTGAGGAGCCGGAGAGTTAACTCTGAAAACCAATCAGAGAGTGGTTACATGCCAGCGTGCATTTCAAGACTCATGGTGTGAGTCGAGTGCATGCAACCTAACGCGATACGAAGACACCGATACTGAATACGTTCCGAGCCGCTGACTGAAAACAAAAACTACCGTATTCTAAAACCAACAAAATCGTTGTCCGGTACAACGTTAGAAGATCTTGCGGATGTGCTCCCCATCAGGTCCCGGTAATTGTGCAGAGAAAGTTGATCCTTTGCAGACATTTTCGCTTCAGATACTCAATGTGGGATCTCCAGGTGCACTTAGAATCGAACCAGACCCGAAGATATTTAAATGACATTGAATGAGTTATCGGTATACCCCAAATTTGAAGCTTTGGTTGTGCTGGGTTATGCTTCCTAGAAAAAAACTAGCAACTCAGTTTTCTCTGTAGAGAATTCGATACCTAGCTCTAGAGCCCAAGTAGACAAATTGTCTAAGGTATCCTGTAAGGGTCCTTGCAGATCGACCCCATTGGGTCCCGTAACAGACACTACGCCGTCATCCGCAAGTTGTCTCAACGTACAGTTGTCACTTAGACAACCGTCAATGTCTTTGACATAAAAATTATACAAAAGAGGGCTTAAAAATTATCCCTGGGGGAGACCCATGTAGCTAAATCGGGAAGCTGTAGAGGTTCCATGAGAAATGCTCATATGTTTCTCTGACAGCAAATTGTATAAAAAATTATTCATTAATGGTGAAAAGCCACAAGCGTGGAGTTTATCTGATAGAACTTCAACAGATACTGAATCAAAAGCCATTTGCTCTTTTTTAGCAAAAGCTAACTGAATATCTGTGGAAAGCAACGCGAGACAGTCGTTCGTTTCTTTACCCCTACGGAAACCATATAGAGTATCTGAAAGCAGGTTATTCGTCTCAACCCATTTGTCCAGACGGAAGAGGATCATTTTCTCCAACAACTTTCGAATGCAGGATAACATCGCGATGGGTCGATAGGAGTTGTGGTCGGACGCAAGCTAACCAGGTTTTCAAATGGCAATAACTCTCACCCGTCTCCAATCATTCGGTACAATGTTGAGTGCCAGAAGCTGATTAAACAAGTTCAACATGCCTCTCTTTGCGACGTCTGGGGGTTTTTAAGCAAGTTGAACTTGATCCTATCAGCCCCTGGAGCCATATTGCCACACGAAAGCAGTGCTAGAGAGAACTCTACCATTGAAAAGACAAGACAAGACGGACTGCTGTTATGCGTGCCACGCGGAGGAGCGCAATATGGCTCGATCATGATCATGGTCGATAGCTAATTGCAATTAGTTAGGATAGCACTGCCTTAACTCAATGTTTTCTTCTTCAGAAAAATAAAACTCGATTTCACGTTCGGTGGGAGAGTATCGAGAAAAAAAACCGAAAGCTTAACTTTGCGTTCTATACAAAACACTTCCAAAGCAACGCAGAGCGGACGGAATGAGCTTCACCGTTTGCTTGTTCGCTGGATACTGGATTTTGCATATGTTCCATTGAAGAATATTATCCAAGACCAACGCAATGCTACCGCTGATACGATTTCAAGTAAATTAGCAAATTCTGCAAAAATGACAAACGATGCAAAACCTGCGCCCAAAAAGCTCATACGGATAACGAAAAATGCTCCTATGTAGCACAATGTGTAATGTATAAGGGAAGCATACCTCTACCAGCAAAATTTGTAACGTTTACCACGAAAAGCAACAAACCACAAACATCAAAATCGACGAATACGTATCATACTTCGCAGCTCGAAACAAGTTACTGAATCGCACGAGAGAAAACAGCTACGCTTAACAAGCGATGCTCAAAATTTCATACAAAATGCATTTTTTTAATGGGAAAAGAAAATAGAGGCAAAGACGAACTTTCTGATAAAATGGAGGAACTCAACAAAAAAGAAAGCGAATTGAGGAACTGGGCAACTATCTTAAAGAAAAAGAAAACACAGTTAAAACTGAAACGGAAAACATGAAACAAGAATACCGTGCTAAAGAAACTCACTGCAATGTATTCACAATCGAACAGGGGTCTTCCAACCCGTTATTGCAGGCAAGTATGCATTCAATTTGAGCAAATCCCTTCCGATAGCATTTGTTGATTCCAGCAACTCAGCACCAATCCAGTATTGCCGATGCACAATGGAAGCCTCAAGAGCAGTAGAAAGTGCTTCTTTCGTCACAAACTCTATCTCGACTCAACGTGGAAGTCTCGAGCTCCCCCTTCGAGGTTTGAAGCTGGTCAAACATCCAATATTTTGGTCTTTTATCTGAACGTGAGAGGCTTACGTACCAAAATCGTTCAGCTACGCTTACTGCTTACCAGCTGCGATTATGACGTTATTGTTTTCACGGAAACTTGGCTGCGAGAGGATATCAATAGTGCTGAAATATTATCTGACTATGCGTTGTTCCGTTGTGACCGTAGTGCATCAACAAGCCAACATACTCGTGGTGGGGGCGTATTGATTGCAGTACAAAACCACCTACGATGCGAAGTGATTCCTTCCTTGGATTGTGAACGACTTGAGCAAGTCACAGTTTGCGTAAGATCGACACATCGTTCGCTCAACATCATTGCTGTTTATCTTCCCCCGAACTCACAAGCGGATCTTTATTCTGCCCATACAAAAGCAGTTCAGCATCTCACAAACAGCGCTAGCGAAACCGATATCGTTTTGTCATTGGGTGACTTCAACCTTCCGAACTTGCGATGGCAATTGGACGACGAGGTTAACGGTTACATTCCGTCGAACGTTGTTTCCGAACAAGAACAATCCCTAATCGAAACCGTGTTCGCTGCGGGCTTACGGCAAGTTAACAGTTTCTTGAACACCGATGGAAGAGTCCTTGATCTTGCATTCGTAACATCTGGATCTGGTCGAACCCCCCACTCAACTGTTACAGATTGACAACCATCACACGCCTTTTATTTTACTTTTTGACGAGTCCGACAATAATTTTGTTACGATAGATGATAATCTCGACAATTTTATATTTGATTTCAACGCGTGTGATTACAGCCAGCTGAAAACAGCATTTTCCGATACCGATTGGAATGCCATCTTGCGGATCGGAACAATTGAAGATTCACTGTCAGCCTTTTATGAAAAACTTAATGAAGTCTGCAATGATTTTGTGCCTCGAAAAAGACAGTCATTGAAATCGACGTTTAACCAACCGTGGTGGACCTCCGAGCTACGCCATCTCAGAAACATGCTAAGGAAAGCACGACACAGCTTCTTTCTCACAAAGTCCGAGAGTGACCGAATCATCTTACGTAATGCTGAATCATCGTACAGGTTAGTAATGCTAACCACATACGAGAATTACGTATCAAGAATCCAGGCCAGTGTCAAACAGAACCCATCACGTATCTGGGATTTTGTGAAGAAACAGCTATCATCTTCCCGAATTCCTTGCAACGTCAGCTACAACGATGCTCATGCTAGCTCAAATTCAGAAGCCGCTAATCTCTTCGCCATATTCTTCGAGAGTGTGTTCAGCAAAGTGTCGCCTGTACAACGTCAAGACTGTTTCGCCCATATTTCCTCGCATTTCATCAACCTTCCCATCATCCAATTTTCCCCAAATAAAATCTCGCAAGCCATCGAAGACCTCGCCGCCAAGAAAGGATCTGGGACAGACGGCATTCCACCAGTGTTTCTGAAGTACTGCTCCACGGAACTAGCAGCACCTATTGCGTGTTTGTTCAACCGATCGCTACGTGAAGGAACATTCCCGAGGGTTTGGAAAACTGCCTCTATCGTTCCCATTCACAAGTCTGGCAAAGTCAACCAAGTGTCAAATTATCGTGGTGTTTCTATACCATGCTGCTTAAGCAAAGTATTTGGGAAACTGATGCACAAGGTGCTGTATAATGTTGCATCACCCTTAATTTCCGCATAGAAATTCATGAAACACCGCTCAACAACAACAAATCACGTAACGGGAAATAGAAAAGAGAAGGCAAATTCGTATCTATCTGACCGTACTTCGTATGTAATGGTTAACTCAGCACGATCCAGTTTATTCTGCATGACGTCCGGTGTACCTCAGGGCAGTGTCCTTGGTCCACTGATATTCAACATTTTTGTGAACGATTTGTGCCTGCTTCTCTACTCGTTTAAGCTTTCGTTTGCCGACGACCTAAAATTTTTTTTTGCGCTATACTGTCCCCGGATGATTGCACCATTCTACAGACGGACATCTGTATCTGGTGATCTGGTGTGGCGATAATGGCATGCGCGTCAACAGCAAAAAATGCAGGATCATATCCTTTACCTGCTCTAGTAATCCCGTGCATTACCAGTACAGTATGGATATTGAAACACTGGAGCGTGTTACTTCTATCTGCGACCTGGGCGTAACCATCGATGAGAAGCTTAGGATCAATGAACATGTTGGGATTACGACTTCCAAAGCATTTTCTGTTCTTGGGTTCATTCGTCGACATGCTTCCGAATTCACTGACATACATGCTTTGAAAACACTGTACTGCACGCTGGTGCGTAGCATCCCCTAGTATCTCCCCCCGCGGTGGGGTCTGTGCTACACATCGCGCATACTTTTTAAATAAGATCTGAGAAAGTTAATATGTAAATTATTTCGTTTCGTTCACTTCAATGGTACAATCCAACTCCTCCCACTCCGAGTGCCGCGCGATGCTCGATTTGTAATTTTGGTCTTGCAGTCTGGTAAAAATGCAGCGTTTATTTATATTCGACGTCATTAACGGTGTCATCGACTGTCCTGCGCCGCTTGAGCAGATACCGCTGAACATTCCTCCATGACGCTTTCGGAACTCCAACTTGCATGCTGTTCCGTATCACCGAACCAATTACGGCTACAACAACCCTCTTGACGCTTGTATTCGGTCATTCAATGGCATTTCAGACGAGTTTGATTTTAACATGTTTGATGACATCTTCAAGTATCTCGAAATTTCTGACTCTCTTGAAAGCATTGTTATGGCAATGATTTCCACTAACAAAACATTTTTGAAGCAATGGACAATCAAGTGGCCCCTCCTTGTAGCAATCATTTCCTTCGATGGATAATTTCCCAAACGTGGTCGGGGGATTTGATCACTGTTCTGCAGTGAAATTTTCGTAGACTGTTTTCTAAATTGGAAATCTCTAAATTTTTAGCTTACAATATAGGTTGTGATTCATTCGCTCTTTGTGAAACATGGCTCTCTTCTGAAATCTTCCGTTTCATGATTTCAATATAATTCGTCTTGATCGTGAGAATTCACGTGGAGGAGGAGTGCGTTTGAGATCAAAAAGTGCTACTCCTTCTGTAGATGCATTTTCCTCAAATTCCAGGTATTGAAGTTGTCGCATGTCGGGCTTTTATAAAAGAAAGCCTTTGAATTGCTTCTATGTATATTCTTCCTAGAGCCTCAATTAACCATAAACAACTTTCAGATATTTGTTCGGTCCATTCTGCTCCAAGGTTGATTATGGGATATTTCAACTCTCACGATACAGGCTGGGGAGAACTGTACAATGATAACCGGTCTTCATTGATACCCTTGAACTCTGTGACAACTTCAATATGACAGTTCTTAACAAAGAAGAAGTTGCAAGTTTGGCTTGTCCATCATCACTTAGCAGTTAGACCATACTGCTCGAATTCATTATCGTTTGACTGCACTGGAATGTGATCCAGGATCCCCACAGTAGTGATCATTTGCCTATTAAAATTTCGGTTGCCACTGGGTTCAATCCGTCGGAATCCATCAACGTCACATATGACCTAACTCGAAAAATTGATTGGAAAAAGTTCAGGACAGCGATAGATGAAATCGTAACGACGGTAGAAGGGCTTTCACCGCTGGAGGAATATAATTTCATCTCCAACGTGATCTAAGACAGCTTGCTTCAAGCTCAAACCCGACCAGTTCCAGGAACGTCATTTCGCAGGAAACCTCCTTCTCCATGATGGGATCAGCAATGCACCGAAGTCTACCGTAAAAAGTCCTACGCGTTCAAAGTTTTTCGTATATGTGGAACACCTGAGCACTTCGAAAGGTACACGTCACTCGAACGCGAACTAAAGAGCCTCATCAAGGCCAAGAAACGTGATTACTGGCAACGATTCGTGAACGGGTTATCGCGTGAAACGTCGATGAACACTCTTTAGAATACGGCGCGAAGACTGCGTCATCGAACTACAAATAACGAGAGCGAGGTTTACTCAGACCATGTTTGCGCGAAAAGTTTGTCCAGATTCTGTGCTGCCACGGCTGATTTCTCACGAAAAAGATGATTTTATATTTTACGACACTTCGGCGTATTATGTTTCGCTTAGTTACAAATTAAGAACTTCTTGGCAAACTTAGACGTCTTCCGTGTCCAGAGGAACTTGGGAACATCACACTTATCCGTAATAGTCACATACAGGTTTCCTGGAATCTGGCTGAAGTCCACCTTCCCATATGTCTCATCATCCATTACGCATCAGTGTGGTCTCGTTGACTTCTGGTCGTACAACTTCCGGTTTAGGATTGTCTTATAATTCTTTCTATTGGCTGAATGTATGAAATTTCTAATATTTATGTAATTCTCCTTTTACATTTATAATATAAACAGGTAGTTAAACAATATTAATGCCAATATTTTAATAACATTGATGAACAATACGTTCAGGATTGTCAGATAATTCATTTTATAAACTGAATATTTGACATATCGATCGGTCTGTAGGTGCCATATTGGGTCTATTCGTGGCTGCAATTTCGTCTCATCATTCAGAATTTTTGTTCAAAAGAATCGTCGTAAAGTTCATTTCTATTATCTTACCAGGCATTCCTTTTTACGTTATTTTTGCTATACTCAGCACCAAATTTCTCAAATTAAATTAAGATAAAGCTACTTTATTACACCTAAATAATTTTCACCCGCGATCGATTGGACATTTCATTTCAAAGCATTACAACTCCTACTTTATGAAATTTGTTTTTCAGATTTTGGTTTGAGTAAGCCCTTAGGAATATGTACAATCACGTTTTCATACATTTCCATTGAAAACTTTATGAATATTAACTGTTTACTATGTAATAAATTCATTAGGCCATAGTTGGGAGCGTAGTTGAAAATGTGTCCCTAAAATTGGGTCTACAGTTTTCTTGAGAAATCATTGTTAGTTTTTCTCAGCGAATCATTAATGTATAACGTGTAACTTATTTCTGTATATCTAGGATGCATCACTTCTCATATCGGTTCCATTTAGCCAAATTTTGCTAATTTGAAGATCATGAAGTTTATTTGTTCAGCTTAACCAGTGATTCCATGGTAGCTAAAAAGTCAATAAAATTGACAATATCACTCAAGTGTACAACTTTAAATTGATAAATAATGTCTCAGCTGCTTCAAAATATATCGATAATTATGATGCATACATAAATTTGCCGATTATCACTGGGTTAATGACATAATTGATACATAGGCCGAGTTGAGGAGCAGGCCTAACATTACATCCCGTTACCCTAAAGGTGACCAGATACTTACCCAGGTATCCGGAATATCAAGTTTAGTTATTCTAGAGACATTTTGCTTGCAATTCTTAGGTATTTTGCTTAGGTATTTTACCTCTTAATCTGAGCTCTTTAATACCAAGGCCAGTTATCAAGATCAAAATTAGGTATTCATATGCTTTTGTGTTCTGCTTCTCAAGTATTCCCAGGTATCCAAAATAACAAGTTTTGTTATTCGGGAGATATTTTGCTTGCAATTCTTAGGAATTTTGCTTAGGTATTTTACCTCTTATGCTGTGCTCTTCAATACCAACCTCAGTTATCAAAATCAAAATGAGGTATTCATATGTTATTTTCTACTGCTCAGGGAAGGCAATAGTCATGGTGGGATTTGATTCTGAATTCAATTTTATTTTGCTAGCAATTGTAATAACTATTTGACAATGTGAGGATCAAACTTCAATATTTTTGTCATAATCTCAGACACGTGATCAATTGTCTCATCACAAGATTTATCTGAGACGTTTCAATCGACCACTAAGCTCAAATTTTATTTCTTTCGTTCTACTAACAGATATTGTTTCAGTAAAGATTTATTCCTAATATAACGAAAATGAGAAAATCGTAAAATTATTTTCAAGTATCAGTTTTCTTGGTAGATATAAAGTCGGCAAGGTCTAGCGCAATAACTTTTGAAACATTGTCATTCCATTTTGAGCATCCTAAGGTTGTCGGATCGAACATATTGAAATCAATTCAGGAAATCCCATAAATTTTCAAATAACTCAAATAACATGAAATAACTCAAATAACAGCTCCACATAAATGCAAGGAAGGGATGAGTGCTAGCAGAAGCTCTACATAATAGTTTACCGACGAACCTGCATGATGCATTGATATAAATTTAAAACAATATTTGCGACAAAAATAATTATTAGTTAATCGCTGTTGAAAATTTTGAGTGTCGTCCATATTCGTATAATGCACCAGTATAAAACAGCATCAAGAAAACCTTTCATCCAATTACCTAAAATCTTATTATCTTTCAACGTGCCTGTTATGCTCCACGAGTACAGTCTCTTTAGCTATTAGAGGTACCTACTCTCAACTGGCTTCTCTTGCACCAAACATTTCCTGTCCTATCTCAAAACAACCTGTGAAAGAGATGCAAAACAAGACGTCTTCGAAAACGAACGTGATCGGAATAGGTAATTCCAGTATCGTACGCAGAGGAAAAACTCACATAGAATAGATAGAAGGTGCATATAGATGATGATTCACCTATCAAGACCATCACCATACAATCGAAATCTACGAAGCACCTCGCTTTCCAAAGTACAATGCTCGTTTTAGGAAAGGTAAAACCACTCCATTTTCTTTTGCAGCTTCTTTTCCTCTTCCGCTACGTTTTTTTAGCAACTGACAATTTTGGACAAAACGAACTTCCTTTCAAACTAGTTTCTTTCCTTTTCCAGAATTGCTTGGAAATGTATCTGTTGAGCGCTAGAGCTCGTCGAGTCTATTATTTTTTTGTTTACGGCTAATGGAATCATCGCGTTCCGCTCTGGAAGCGACCGTTGGATGTGATTTTACGTTATAGGATTTTATTTTTCTGAGCGTTGCTCGTGTTTTAAAATTTGCTATAATTGTGTTTAAGCTTTGTTTGTATGACAATCGGGTTGTTACAATTAGTGATCCGTTTTTTGGAATTGACAATATTATTTAGGAGTATTCATCTGGGGGTAGCCAATGTTTTTGAATAAAGTGGCAAAGTTAATGAATCATTGGTGGTGAAATCAAATGATATTTAAAATATGCATTAAATGCGGGTTGAATACACCACTTTGTAGATTTAAGTTCATCATCAAATCAAACTGTGAAGACTGCTATTGAAGCAATACCGCTATCAATGATCGTTTGCTCCAAAAATGAGCATATATTTCCAATATTGGAGGTTTCATTTAGGTTACAGTTCCATTGATTTCTTATCTCACCGCTCTATAACTACCCTACGTACGAGAATTACTTCTTAGAAAATGGATTTTTTTTATAGTAAGTAGAAATTTCTTGGGAGTAAAAGTTGTTCAATTTCATATTTCAAGCAGCAATGATATATATCACCTAAGTAGTGCGTAAAAAATATCGTTAAAGTGTTAGCTGATTTGCAAATAAAAAAAAACTACAGAGATTTCACTTGCTAAACTAATCACACGTTTTCTGCACTCCAAAGATTGTTTAAAGCCCCTGTAGGAAATGTTTCCTATGATCTTCGCCATAAAAATGAGAAGCCGTGCTTTGAAAATGACGTGTTTTGCTTTTGCTGCGTCGTTTTCGTGGAAATAAAATCAATCAAATTCCTTCATTCAACTAAAATAAATGGTGAAATTATAGTTTCTCCGAGTGCTTTGCGTATGACGTTGCGAATGGAATCTCGCTCATAGTGTGTTATTGTCGTGTTTTTTTTTAAATGGAATGTGCGTCGGTAGTTTTTTCCCATGTTTTTAGTGCCCGCTCCCGCATCTGGACGAGCTTTCCAGCATCAGATAAGGAACATTGGTGAGGTCGTTTAATATTATCAAAAATATACCTGAATAATATATATGCCAGGATCAAGAATTTCCATTTTTGATTCTGGAAGTGTGAAAACTCTTCACATATCCATTTGATATGTGACGATTTTCACGCGGGGCATATTGTATATGAAAATGACCTCAGAATGTAAGTGTATGAACAGGCATTCTTGAAATGGGTCGTTGGATTTTCAATAGAGCTGTCACCTTCAATCTCTAGGGCTAATAATGTTTGCACATAGTGAGCACATATAAATGACTGAAGAAATGCAGACAAGTTTCTTCCATAAAAGCACTGCCGATCAGTGGGAGATTCTTTGTAAACACACACACACACACACACACACACACACACACACACACACACACACACACACACACACACACACACACACACACACACACACACACACACACACACACACACACACACACGCACACACGCACACGCACACACACACACACACACACACACACACACACACACACACACACACACACACACACACACACACGGACACAATTAGATGATCCAAACATCATATTCGCATCTATGATTGGTCATTTCTAAATTATTATAATGCAGCATCACACATTATTTGTTGGCACAGGCCATTAATAATTTAGGATGTTTTGTGGCACTTCTATCCATTTTTGAAACAATGGTAGCTCAATTTGGACAGCTTATAAATCTTAGGTTAATTCAAATGAAACGGAATAAAACGAAGTGTTCCATGGCCATTTCCAAAAAATATGAAAACTAATTTTTATATATTTATTCAACTTCATTAATACAGTGTCAATCGCTAAGTGATCTGTGATTGGAAATGTTTAAATGTGGATAAAGCTTCGACAGAAGTGAGTGTGTGAGAACAAAGTGTGATAAGATGACAAGTGTGATTTTAGAGGGTGGTTGTCTTCTGAACTGGGGCGATAAATATTGTATGATAGGATACGTTGCGGCAGTAGTTTATAGAGTCGTGGATCTGTTTAACCGCTGTATCTTAATGACGACTTCAGCTGAATTGTTACCGATCGATACGGTGAGCTCTTTCCATGTTTGTTTTTTTTTCGAAAGAAATCGGCCCCAGTTGTGATGTTATTGAAATGCATTGTCTATTGTGAAATTTGTGAATGTTGTCATCCGTGTTTCACGAGTACATAAGTGATTAAGCATTTGCTGCGTGCAATTAAAGTTGATAGCAACCGAATACACCTCCCCGGAAGTGTGAAAAGCTTACTGATCTAATTATAAGGTAAAAAAGTCAGCGGAAGAGTCGCAGGCCGCTTGGAAGGGTGTCTGATTTTCTTTTAAGTGTTGCTTTAGGACAAAGATGCTTTGGTCGATTGGTGTTCGTGTTTGCCCACAGAAGAGATACTTTTTTTTTGTCTTTCATCAAATTGGCTACATTTTAAACACCTTTTGGCCATACGGAAAGAAGGTATTGTGCCGCTGGAAAGAAACATCACCTATAGTCCAGCCAAGAGTGAGTTTGTGGTTCTCGTTTACTATGTTCTTATTTGCTGGTTGATGGAGGAAGCTCAGCAGGACCTATAGCTACGTGTTGCGCTATACAGCAGCACGGATTGAAATTACATCCTAGATTTTTTTTGCTAATTGGGTGAGATCGTTTCAATGCATTTACATACATTGAAATAGCTATAACATACATTAGACATTAATTGCACATTGCCGCATATACATATGTATACAAATATTAATAATTTCTATAATACTCAATTTGACAAACTCGGAGCGTATGGTACAGTATGTCCTCGTACCCTTTCTCCCCTGTAGATTTACAAAATGCGTTGTGGTTCAAATTTGTTCATTTTAATCCAACTCATTTTACAGAATCACCTTTGCGGTTAACGCAACGCAGCAGCCCTGGTAGCTTTGACGCTGGAACATTGACAAAACAAATAATTGAACGTCATCCTACCCAATTATTTCCAGGATCCTTTCGCGTACTGGCTCCGTTTGTATTAGATGAGGTTAGATTAGAACAGATAAAAATCACACATTAAACAAAACTTGAAACTTGTAGCAACCGAAATTTAACTTAAAAGATACTCGTATTTTGAAAGAAACATCGAATCAGTAATTGAAACCGACGAACTTGAAATATCAATCAATTTGGAATAACCTATCAATTTGTCGTAGTCAAATGAATATTTTTCCTACAGCCCTGGTATTTTACGTTTCATTTATTTCTTTAGCTGGATTACCGGTTAACGCAAAACTGTCCTATGTGTAGTCAATACCATAGCGCCTGAACAGCTATGCGTTTGCTGGCTGTTAAGGTATCATGGCAGATACAAAATATGCTTAATGCTCTCTCGGTTATACGGCTTTTTATTTATTTTTTTAACATTGAAATATTAATTATTTATGTTTAGATTTTTTATACAACTAACATATGTATGTATAACAATGTAAGATTAGAACCGATACACAACAATTTCACACAACGCGGTAAGCAAAACAAAGCATTCACGCGAATGTTACTGACATGTGATAAGAAAAACTAATCATGTAGTATAATTGTTACTTTTGTATTCTCCATATGTGGAGTAACGGTTATGTTGATGTAGAAGGAAATATTATCACCACGACGCTCTAGGAATGGGCAGAAATTTTGCTGGAACAAAAGATATGAAGAAAAAGTGTTGATAGTTCCGTTAGTGTACGGCAGGCTGTGAACAATTGAATAGCAGGAGTTGCTTTTATCAAACCTTTCATATGTTGAAAAAACTAGACTTGCAGTTTCGGTCAACTTTTATTAAATTTAAAACAATGTTTAAATATTAGTAGTAATCACTTGAAAAAAAAAGGTATTCTTCAACTACAATTGCGGGTTTGAAGCAAAAAAAATCAAATTTGACTCAAGCCTAATCAGAGTTTGAACTCGAACTATAATTTTGGTTTTTTAAAACACACATCAGAGACAGGAGGAAGAGTTGCGCATAGAAGATGAATAAAACGTCAGACCTCAACAAAATGATATGACAGTTGAGAATGAAAAGGCTCATCTGCACCATTGGTTCTAAGGAAGAAGGAAACACAAGTCTTAAGATATGTATTATATGTATATTATTAGTCAAATCGTGAAGAAAGATTGAGAAAAATGAGATACCTCGTGAGAGCCTCGTTTGCCATATTTCATATGCAGTATTACAAAAATTCCGTGAGGTTAGTTTCTGTTGAACTACCGAAAAAAAAATGCTGGTCACACAAGATATGAAATAACATTGTATTAATTTCTTCCTTATTTGTCTGAAATATGTCAAATCTTTATGCGTAAAAATAAAATAAAATAAAATCACGCAACAGGTATTCCACTAAAAATCTCACACTGACCAGGATAAAATAAATTCAAATATGAGAGAAGTCGAAGCTCTTTTGGTTTGTCACGGACGCTGCCAATAAACATACATCTCTGGCGGCGATGATACTCTGCGTTTAAGATTATCCTAACTAAAATTCATTTGAAGCTGATATTACTGCTAACATTATGAATGTAACAAAATCAAATCTCAATGCCAGTGAGTACACCTCAAATAATTCCCTTCTACTCAAACATTTTAAACACGCTGTGCTCTATTGGTATAAAAGCATCTCAATCCATCATCATCGCTCGTTTTGGGCGATTTATAATGAATGGATGCTTTCAGACTGAGTTTTTAACTAATTTGAATATATATTAGACGATTATAGTTGCAATTATCGAGCGATGGTTAAACGTATAATAATGCATAATTGATAGAAACTCGGCAAGGCAAAGGCAATCAACTAAGAGAGTAGCGAAGCAGTCTGATTATGTCAGCCTTTCATCTTTCTATTACTTTGATACCATGTTTAACAAAGTTTTCACGCAGTTTCCCTGGGAACTCACAGAATATTTCCTATTTTCAATTTCCTTTTACAAACCACAATCTTGTGAGGGCTTACTCATCATAAAAGCATGTTGAAGATTGATAATATTTAGTTATTATGTATTAGCTTTAAGGACGATCCTGCTCTAGCTACGAGCTCAAATCTTGCTCCAAAAAACTCAAAAGAAAAAAGAGACAATCTTGTGACTTAAATCAGCACTAGGCAACAAATTTTGATTGAAACAACATCACCTTTTAGTCTTCATTCCTTGATTATTGTACAAGCTGCTTTTGGAAAATATGTATCAGAGGCACAGTTTTAGAAATACCAAATTAAAATCTGTCGTTCACAGTGTATAATGTTTTACGACTACGTCTTGCTGCCCTAACTGGGGACATTTAAGATGTATGAATTTGAGACATGTTACGATATATTTGGCAGTTTTCACATGCTGAAAATATGTCACGCAATATTCCATATGACAGATATTTTTCCAGCATGTTTTACCTATGAACTTTAATATTCAAATAGTTAGGAGATTTTACATGCAAAGTAGGAAGGCAAGAATTCTATATTTTGTTTCAGGGCCTTGAAATTTCAGTTCAATGGTAAACAAATGCAGACTGCACATGCTTAAAACCACACTGAACATATCTCAATTATTAATGTCAGTGAGCTCGTCAGTGCTGCGTTTTCATACAAACATATTTACGTGTTGCACTGTTTTGCATGGTTTACCGGTAAAGTGCCCTTTTGATCGTCACTATTGCCATTTTGATCGCTCTATTCCACTATAAGATATCAAGCGGACGACACAAATCGAAAAACTAGCCTTCGCCAAAACATTTTTTTGGTTTTTATTTGATCAAAAGTAAACATTTCAATTAGAAAATACTCAATGTTTCAAGCTTCTAGCTCTTTTGCTTCCTGAGATTGTCAAAATCAGATAGGAAATCAGCGGAAAAAACTTACACTATACCTAAAAAATACGCTTTATCTCAAATTACATTTCAGCTTGTTCTCTTGAAATAATTCCTTGGTATTAAAACATAATTGAAATGACACAATAGGTTGCAATTCAGAAAAAAATTTAAAAAAAATCATAAGGAGAAAATAAAACATAAAAAACGTAAATTTCAATTATTTTGATAAGCTACTTTTTCCCCCATATCCCCACATCGTATATCCCAGAACCTCTGATTCTAAAATTGGTACACAAATATCTCAGTATGTAATCGAAGACTAAACTGTTTGATTACTATTATAATAGGCCGTAAAGTACTCTTTCGTTCATATCTTTGTAACGAAATGTTCGAATGAAAAAAAAATCAATAAAGTTCTATGGGAATGTTGTAGCTTTCATTTGCCGTCAACAAAAATGAAATCGGTTCACAAATGGCTGAGAAACCGATGTGACATTATTTGTAACGCACACACACACACATACACACATACACACACATACACAAACCATCACCAATCCATACCCAACGACTCATGGTATTGTGCTCGGCCTGGCCTCAGATAATAAACCGTTTTCAACATCCTCTCAATAGACCCCTCATTCTCGAGTGAAACGAATGGGGGTAAAAGTATAAACACAAGTATAGATACCACACAGACATATGTAAGATCGTGATGCCACTCACTGATCGAATAGCATGGAATTTGCCCATAGTGTATTCTTCTGTTGATTATTTTCGATACAGAAATGATGTACTGGTTGAGAAGGCTGTACTTTTGAATGAAGAAGACACTTTCTAGCAAAAGTATTCGAGTTTTCAGTCGAACTGACAATTCTCGTGCATTTCAGTGCAAGAAGTGTAAAAGTTAAAAACAAACATTTGAACAACAAATATTTACAATTTATCAACCACTTAGATCTTGCATGTAGGACTTTACCTTGTGTATTCTCCTGTCGGTTTTTGTGAATTCCATACAGAAATTAGTAAATTTCAATTTGATGTACTGGTTGAGAAGGCTGTACTTTTGAATGAAGAAGACACTTTTTTCTCTGTCATAATATTTTTTTTTAAGTCGAGAAATTATCGTGCTCTCGACAGAAAATGATATTGAATTTTACTCAACCGGCTCGCTTCGTCACCAAACTTATGATTAAGTTATAAGATGCTGTCGATCATCCTTTGAACATAAAATAGGTCGTTTTGAAGTTCTACAAAACACTGGTATGACCTAAAACGGTTCCAAATCCGGGACATTTATTGCGATTTTCAGTTAGAGTGTGTAGTGAAATTAAGTCTTTTGAAGTTAAAAGTAAAGTAAACCAGTGAGCGTCCATATCGGAATTTTGATTCAGTGAGTGGAAGTGCAAATAAATAGAGCAAAGTGCCAAAAGTTGGCAGTAAGAAAAGCAGGCATTGCCCGAGTCAGACGCAACGACGGTCAGAAGCACAACGAAACCAACGGGGGACCACTCACGCTTGCTAGGTTTGCCAGCCCGAGCAGGAACGACAACAACATCCATACCCACGCATGCAGTTGCCAGCCCGAGCAGGAGACAACGGGGGGGGAGACATATGAATACCTAATTTTGATCTTGATACACATGGCCTTGGTATACAGAGCTCAGATTAAGAGGTTAAATACCTAAGGGTTTCAAATTGTGAGTTGACAACTGGGAAGATATAACGGGGAGACCTGAAGTGGAGAGAGAGACAAACTCGAATCCAAGCAGGGTACGACCGACCTCCAGTCCTCACAAGTTCCTACCTTCACGAGTCATATGATCACAAAAGACTACCAGCTGAAACATGGAGACGCTGCAGCGCGCTGGTTGGCGTAGCCTGGGCAATGTTGTCAATTTGACAACAGCGAAGTGAGGGGGTGCGACTGATGATCGTGTACCTGTAAATCATATTGTATACCCATACCTGTAAATCATATCCTACTATTTTCCATTCTCATTTAATTCATAATTTCAGCACGCTTTGGAATCATCTTTGCATTCTCAAAGATTCTCAAGCAGCTCAAGATCCTGAAGCAACATGACAAGCATCAGAGGCTCAATTTGTGTTTCAGCATTCCAGTATAACATTTACTTTAAAATTGCACTTCTGAACTTCAACTACTATGTTCATAAAAGACGGACATGCGCTTATAAGCATTATAATTTTAACTTTGATGATTGGAGTGATCTGTAAAAACGAGCCGGATTTTCAGATTTTCAAGAAGGTAGTGACTCCAAATCGCGATGATACGCACCTAAAATACGACGGCCAAAGCGCGATCCCGGAGGGCTGTACACGACGATGCTGACGAAGTTTGACTGCGTGGTAATGGACGACGAAACCTACGTCAAAGCCGACTACAAGCAGCTTCCGGGACAGGAGTTTTATACGGCAAAAGGAAGGGGAAAGGTAGCAGATATTTTCAAGCACACGAAACTGTCAAAGTTCGCAAAGAAATATCTGGTTTGGCAAGCCATCTGTACCTGTGGCTTGAAAAGCAGCATTTTCATAGCTTCCGGGACTGTCAACCAAGAAATTTACGTGAAAGAGTGTTTGAATAAACGTCTGCTGCCTTTCCTGAAGAAACACGGTTGTTCCGTACTGTTTTGGCCGGATTTGGCATCTTGCCATTACGGTAAAAAGGCCATGGAGTGGTACGCCGCCAACAACGTGCAGGTGGTTCCCAAGGACAAGAACCCTCCCAACACGCCAGAGCTCCGCCCAATTGAGAAATACTGGGCTATTGTCAAGCGGAACCTAAAGAAGACCAAAAAAACTGCTAAGGACGAGCAGCAGTTCAAGGCAAACTGGCTTTCTGCGGCGAAGAAGGTGGACAAGGTGGCTGTACAAAATCTGATGGCAGGGTCAAGCGTAAGGCCCGGCAATTCGGATTTGGAAAAAGCGGAAGCCTAACTGAATATTTTTCCTGAATTTTATACTAATTGAACTTGAAAAAGAAATTTAATTTGATTTTTTAAATAAACGATTTCACCGATTTACACGCGTTTTCCCTTGACCAAATGTTGACCGTATCACCCTTTAAAAATAAAATTATAAACTATTTAGCTGTCGTTCTTACATTATTATTATTAAATAGTTATTTAGGTAATTCATTCATAATGAAATTAAAATCAGTGTTGATCCTTTTAGATCCACTACAAATGACTAAAACCGTAAGGAAACGGAAGAGCACCTCGAAATTTTAAATATAATATTCTTCATATGACATATAATTTCAGATTGTCTTTGGGATTCCCAGGTTATCTTAAATAATTTATTCGGGGTTATGCTACATTGTATAAGCTCTAAGTTTAATAATGGAAACGCAAATCTTTGTACAATTTTAAGAGGACAACAATATTCATACATGTGTAATAGTTATTATGGTTTCACATTATAATATCCTTTCACTATATTTTAAATACTATTCTATATGAAATTGCATACTGATTTTACATTTTCATCATTATCATTACCGGTTTTTACATTACTCAGATTTTCATCATTTATTTAAATATTTTTTTTTCTATTCTTACCTCGGAGCGTGTGGTACGGTTGGTCCGCGCATCCTTCCTTCCCTGTAGATTCACAAAATGCGTTGTGGTTCAAATCTATTCATTTGAATCCAACTCATTTTACAGAATCATCTTTTGCGGTTAATGCAACGCAGTAGGCCTGGCCACTTTGACGCTTGTATCATGTCTTTGATATGCTGCAATCATCGAATACCTGGGAAAACCTGAGAGGTACTATTTTGGCATTGTCTTACCTCAATTTGGAATTCGCATAACATTGTGGGAACAATTTTATGGTATTATCCTCAAGTATTTTACCTCCCGAGCAGAACACAAAAGCATATGAATACCTAATTTTGATCTTGATAACTGGCCTTGGTATTAAAGAGCTCAGATTAAGAGGTAAAATACCTAAGCAAAATACCTAAGAATTGCAAGCAAAATGTCTCTAAAATAACTAAACTTGATATTCCGGATACCTGGGTAAGTATCTGGTCACCTTAGAGGTATTATTTTGGTATTGTCCTACATCAATTCGGTATTCGCATGACATTGTGGGAACAATTTGATGGTATTATCCTCAGGTATTTTACCTCTTAATCTGAGCTCATAAATACCAAGGCCAGTTATCAAGTTATTCGCTTCTGCTCGGGCTCTTAATCTGAGCTCTTAAATACCAAGGCCAGTTATAAAGCCTGCTCGGAAGGCTTGCACATAATTTCAGGTGCACTCACTCGGCTCTGTATTCGTAACAATGGTTGCATGTCTGACGGGCAATTTAGCAACGTTAATTTGACATTTATTTATTTCATTTGCATTTATTTCGTCAAAAAATTTCTTGTATATGACAGAACAAGCTTGTGCTTTTCTGGAAGTGGGCTTTGGTGAAATCTATCTTATATTAAATATATTACATAAATCCCATGTTCAAATTATACGAAGTACGTGACTGGTTTGGCAAATATTTATTTCTAAATCTGGAGATGTGTTTAAGTATCCTTTGATTTTTATTAAATTGAATTGCATGTGAAATTAACCTCGGAATGGATGTTCCTTTCTAGATATTCTTAAATGAGTGGCTGGATCTGCAATAGAACTGTTGGATTCTAGCTGCCGGATTAAAGCTGCTTTCAATAGTAACTTAAAGAATTGTTTAAAACAGGTTTCTGCCATTATTTCATTTCCAACCAATGGTTGATGGATTGAATACACACATACACAAACACACAGCCCTGAAATATTGGTTTATTTTATGTACTATCATTAGTATGTATTGTTATTCGCTGATAATTATGTTGGGAGTAGAAATAACAGTATTTTGGATACTATTCTCAAAGCTTATTTTCCCGAAACAATTCATGAATATCTTAATTGTTTGGAATCACCTTGATAAAAAGATAATACTGGGTAATATCAATATTAAATATATGACACGTCATGATACACTTACGCGCAACTCAAAGCTACAGGGGTGTAGAAAGAATCTCCTTCCAGAAACAAGTTCGCAGAAACCACACAAAAACCGAGCCGTCGCTTAATGCAAAGTAGATGGGGAAAAGAGCCAGACCTTTATTCACGAAATGTTAACAACAGGAAGTCACACTCTTCCTATCAAAATCGCTTCAATCGGGTGCTCGGATGGTCCCTCCCTTCATCCCAACATATGGTGTTGTATAAATATATGAAAAATTCAGCGAAATTGAAATGGTTTTCTAATAATGAAATTCCAATTAATATACCTATAACAATAAACTGCAGCTATTTGCCTCTTCTGCTCATGCGATGTTTGATGATTGTAACTCAGAAATTGTGAAAATTTCGAAAATTTGATTGTTGGACAAAGCATTTGTTGATATCATAAAAGAAAATTTATCACCATTAATGAAGCCAACAAAAAGGTGAAATAAATTCCATATAAGTATTAATAATGCCTAACAGAGAAACTTGAAAAATTGAGTGGACCTATAAATGATTTTTTATGTCTGTGAAACAGGAAAAGAATTATTACAAACAATGTTAGTTTTTGATTTATGATATTTTTTTTTGTATTTTATGAAGAAGAAAAAAGCTTTTTTGAGTAAACTTTTTCGTATCATGACGCAACAATTTTCCTATCTTTTCAAATACATAGCCTGGGATTGATGGGCTAAAACATACAAAGATGCATAAATGCGAAGCAGAAAATGTCATATAAAAAAGCATACAAAATATAGTGAAGGAATGGTTCAATATAAAATGATACAAACATTTTGTATGTATATTTGTAATAACTTGTCAGCCGATTGTGGTCCTGCTGCAAATGTTACCGGATTTGCGTATCCATTATAAACCTGAAAGTCTAGACGATGCATCATAGCCACGAGAAAAAAAAACCCGAATTAATCCACCGATGGTGAGACTAAACCCTTCCTACACTTCACCAGAACTACGAACTCAAATGTGGCCAATATGGTACTGGATACATATTTTTATCAGAAATTTCAGGAAGAACCAGGAATATTGGACATGCCATACATTCAGTTTATAAAATGAACTATTTGTTAATCCTGACCGTATTGTTCATCAATGTAATTAAAATATTGGCATTAATAGTCTTTAACAACCTGTTTATGTTAGTTGTAGAAAAGGGAAAAATTACATATATATTAGAAATTTCATATAATCGTCCATAGAATGGATTATTAGACAATCCTTAACGTAAATTTTTATTATCGAAATGGATTCAAGATGCTTAATAAGTACATGTTCGTAGAAAATTGTGCAGTTATAGTAAATGGAGACTTTGTGTAATTTTCGAACATACTCGTTGCTGTTCAAAACCAGACCACTCGAGCCAATCGATCCTGCTCTAATTCTATAGAGTCGCATAGTGTGGCTAGTCCGCTGTTATAGCACATACAGCATCAGATGCGACACTATAGAATGCAAGCAGGATCGATTAGTGCGAGTTGTGTTTTCCGGTTTTGAACAGCAAGGAGTATAATTTCATCTCACAATTATGTGCTCTCAGGTATTGTTTTGGTCATATCTCCATGAAGGATAATCCAATCGTAATGAAATTTAGATCAGTTATTTAACTAATTGTATAACTTTGATTTGGCGCTAAAAAAACTAAAATCGGTACACAAATAGCACAGCATGTAATCGTAGACTAAACTGTTAGACAACTATTATAATAGGCCGTCAAGTGCTGTTTCGTTCATATTTTCGTAACAAAATGTTCGAATGAAAAAAAAAATCGTTAGCGTTCAATGGATATGTTGTAGCTTTCTTTTACCGTCAACAGAACTGAAATCGGTTCACAAATGGCTGAGAAACCGATGTGACATTATATGTAACACACACACACACACACACACACACACACACACACACACACACACACACACACACACACACACACACACACACACACACACACACACACACACACACACACACACACACACACACACACACACACACACACACACACACACACACACACACACACACAAACACACACATCCACACATACATGTGCTCAGTTCGTTGAGCTGAGTCGAATGGTATATGACACGCGGCCATCTGGGCCTCGGATAAAAAGTCGAGTTTTCAAGCGATCTTTTGGTGTAAGAAGGGTAAAAAATAAAATTATAACTTGCGAATTCCATGGATGATCTAAAAGCATATACCGTATTAATAATAGTATGTGATATAACCATAATGGAACTGACTCTTAGCTTCTGGTCTATACAAAGAATCTCTACTGAGCCCTTGCGGCACGTCAAGCCGGCCAGTTCAGCGCAAGGGAGAACGAACTTCACTAGATTGCACGAAAACAATACAAAGAGCTACAAATATGTTGTTGCAAAGAAAAAAGAAACATGAAAGATCGACTTATCTGCTATATAGACTCGAAATACAATTCGAAAAAAAAAATATCGCAACCTCGAGGTGTTGCTCATCGTTTTAAATTTTTCTATTTTTCTAAGATGGGATTTGATCCTGTACTTCTAAGAAGAGCTGTTATTGAATCCGTGGTTGATCTCACTAGGCCATGGTAACTCGTGAGAAGTTACTCGATTAATGAATATGAGGTCGCAACCTTCGACAGCGCTTTAATTTTTATTTCGGGCTATGATTCCTGCCCTACCCTGCAGCAACACCAACATGAAAAGACAGCGATTGGCTGGTCTTTACGAAATTCATTTCGTGCATTGTACAAAAGGGTGTATTGATAGTGTGTCATCAGGTGACAAGCAATATGAATGTTTTATACAATAAACGAGGTATTTGTTATGTGTACAAAATCTATCTTAACGAAACGAGGGAAAGCATATTAACAAAAAATAATTTTCAGTGTTAAAACACGTATTAGGTTCATATACATTGTTTCGGTTCAAAGAGGAATTACCTAAATTTGAGTCTTTTGAGCCGCTTTGTTTGAGTGCATCTGAATATCTGAAAACACATGAAATTTTCGAAGTGTGAAGCTCTCAATTAATAAAAGCACCTAAACTTCTAGAAAACTAACTTGAAAGCAGACGAAAGCTATTAAAAAAAATCAACTAGGTCAGTAAGAGCAGAATAGAGAATATTATTATTAATATTATTATTATTGATATTATATTATTATCAATATCAATTTTGCTGGCCACGTTTTTTATATGCAACTTGTAAATTTTTTACACTCAGACTATCACAAAACATCCCGCTATTAATTTCATCTATAGGTCTTTTAAAATGCGCACTGGATAAGATGCAAATTTGCAGTATGATCAAATCTTCACTAAGTAAACACAAGTACCGAAAGCTATTGAGAACCTCACATAAAGCAACTACCGACGAAGACAAAATAAGGGTAAGCTTTATCGTAGCAAGATAACATTTGAATAAATAATTTATGAGAAACGTTATCGAGACGCCCGCCATTTCCTCACTTGCTTCGGTAATTCTTGCATAAAATTGAGGATGTTCTTGCTGAGGCATTTTTCGAACCATTTGCAAACTTTCCACTCTGTGGCACAGCTGTTGAAAATAGTTGAACCCTGCTGTGCTGATCTATTCAAACCTGCCTGAGCCTTTTGTTCAGAAAAGATATACGGGTGAAAAGAAGCTTAGTGGTACCGTTCTTCGTCTCAGAACGATAAACAAAACAGCGAAAAGCTGATAAGTAACACATGAAAAGCAACTTTCTGCCAGGAAGTAAGGAAAACAACTTCCGGGGCCGGTAGTTGCTCCTCCTTGTGTTGTGAAGCTTGAAAAAGCGCGTTGAACATGCCATTGAATAGCGTCACTCTGCTGTTGGTGAGAGGTATGTTGACTTTGGTCTACATCGCCCCGGTGTCATGGTATTAAGGTAGGACCAAACATTCGATGAAAATCGGTCCGCATCGCACACCTTCCCATAGTGCAGGGTAATACAAACACACAACTTATCTAGATTCACACAAACACTAACTGGGGAGCTTTTTTAATCCTCTTCTGTCAGTCAGTCTCTCCCAGCTTACACGATAAAGGATAATCCTTATCGGATCAGGAAGAGAGAATAGAAGTTGTGTTAAATTAAATTTAATTAATTTTCACTTGACACGACAAAATGGGAACTGCTTTCAGTTTCTTGAACGTATTCGATATACGATGTTAAAGTGTATAGCGAACAAGAGTGTCATCGTTCTGTTTGATTCTCTCGTCTTTACTCAGAAGATCATTTACATGTTGGACCAGTTGATCTTTTTTGTATGTCAATAATACTGAAAAACCATATTCATGGGATTCATTTCTTCTGAATAATTTGAAATTTTAAATCAATTTGCCATCAACTTGTTCACAAAAACATAGCCAACAGCTGTTTCTAAATATACACCATTTATGACAACAACTAACCAACACCCTGGATCGATCGATAATAATGTACAACTGAATGGACACTTATAAGAGAAAATAGTGATAAAAGACGGGTGCTTCGAACTACAAAAAAAAACTTCTTCTCCGAGATAGCAAACGACCAAGATGGTCAACAATTGCTTTCACATACCCCACTAGGGATGAAAATCTATCGGTAAATCGTAACGAAAAACTTAGTTTATGAAAGTCACCCACCCTCCGAGGAAGATTGGCTTCTTGGTGCCGGAAATCTAGAGCGGAAGAGACAGAACTTGAAGTAAAATCATTTGGGACGAAAATTTAACAATTCAATTTCCCTTCTCCTTACAATGGGACGTCAAGATCAGTTCACAGTGACTATCCAAGAGGATGAAAATGGGAAGTGACCATCTTCTCTTGGTAAGTAGTTTTCGTGCAAAGATGGATTTGATTTGTAAAGGAAGGAAGTGATTTTCGATCTACTATTTTCAGCATCGCATTACTCATGGCCTAAGAACGAGCATCTTTAAATATAGGTTTATGTCATTCATACTTGGAAAGGACCCTTCTTGATGTAGAAAAGGAATCGATGAGAAATCGGGCGAGTGTGGTTAAAAAAGTACACGTTTATTTAATTTATTTGATGAAATATACGTGCAATGAGGATTTTGCGGGTTTTTTTTCCAAAAATGAGTCAATCACATTTAATTTTTATCGTCCTTGAAAAATTTCATGGTTTTTTTAAACCTTAATTTTATTTGATAGCCAATTTGTTTTTTTGTTTTTCATTCTTGTTGTTTCATCTTCGATCTAAGAACAGTGCAGAATATTCTTATTTTTGTACTTAAACACACTTACACACATTTGCTGGCAAAAAAAATTGAAATTGTATGTTGACATCGTTGAAGGCTCGCAGGAAATTATCAAGTGGATTGTTTAAACCATAACCATACACGTTTTTTGTATAGACCTTCATTTTTTTTGTATGGATGGTCACGTATTCCGAAACCCCCCCTCCCGCCTTACTGCGTGACATAATTAATGGACCTTCCCTAATCATTATAGAAAAAAATTATGAAATGAATAAATAAAAATTTGAATCAGTAAATAAATAAATGGACAGAAAAGAAAACGGCACGAGTGTCAGCACTAGAAAAACGAGGTTGTAAGGTTTATGCGCATGCGTGTCACTATCATGTTTCAACCCCGAGTTATGAAAAGTCACTTTTTGCGTGACATAATTAATGGCCGTTCCCTTATTGCATTTTTTTTGTTTTTGAAAATCCCAACGGCGTTTACTGGAATCCAGTCCACCATCAGTGCCGTCATTTATTTATTGTTTTTTTTTATTAAATAAATAAATAATATATATATTTTGATTGATTTATTTAATGATTGATTAAGTTTTTCATTTTTTTATTTACTCATGTGTCGTTTTTTCTTCATCTCTTAATTTATTTTTTTGTTAAGTGATTTATATTAACTCATATATGTTCTTATTCGTTCGATTTATTTATACATTTATTTATTTTTCTTCTCTGTAAGTTATTAATCTTATTATTAATTTATTTATACATTTTTGTTTGTTGTTTTGTCTGATTATATTTTCATAGATTTATGCGTTAATTTATAGCATAGCATAGCATAGCATTTGTCGACCATACACTCTCCTGGATAGGCTGTTGTAGAGACGACTTGGCGGTTCGTTATTGTATCGTCCACAATACAAGGCAGCGTGCGGAAGGAGGAGCATACACCCATTTGCCCTCAGATGGAGGACGTCCTAGTTTGATGTAGAGACTTTTAAAGAGGCGCTTGAGAGGGAACGAAACTTATGTATGTTAGTCCCAAACATCATCTGTTGGTGCTTTGTGCAAATACAGCTGATCTGGCAATAACGGAATTGCATCCGTGGGCGGTCAATCATGCTCATGCTCATTATTTGAGTGAAAAATGAAAAATTGGTTTTGTGAGACGGTGGCCTTGGAGACGAATGTATTGCTTTGTATTAAATACAACATACTTATGCCTAAGTGTATTCTTCAAAACCTTTCGAAGAATATTTGTTTTGAACATAAATCCCCAGCAGACGGATGTGCTAAGAAAAACTTTCCACCAATTGATTGATCTTTTGATGTACTTTGAGATGCAGCTAAGCCTGGCTGCTCCTATCTGCTCCTTAGTATGGTACAGACGTCGAAAATACTACAAAAAAATGGAATGAAAATGGAAAAACATTAAATAACTCATTCCACTGAAATTATGTAGGTATATTATGTTCTTGAACGTAAGTTATGTGTGTATTACAAATAACTTTGTTGCACATTAAATTGTCCTTAAAATAAAACAAATAAAAAATCCGGTGAAACAGTGTTTTGGGGGTTAGTTCTTATACAACGCTCTCTATCACGAATTGAGTGAAACATACAATTATTGTTTCTTCAGCATAATGATTTTTAGTGACTTTTTCTACTTCAATACTTTTTGGCCACCCGTGGAAGCATACCCAATTTTTATTTCCAAAACCATCCAGCTTTATTAAGTTTTATTAAAGTTTTATGAAAGCCACTAGAAATCATTTTGGTTTTATTACAGCACCAATAGGTGCAAATATGTTTCATATTTTAGTCCGGTTTATGAGAACCTACACAGATACACAGATCTAAAAACCTGGTTTTCTCAAGTTCCTTTTACTCCCATCAAAGGTTTTATTTTGACTTTTTGAACTCGCAAAATGCTGCTTTTAAATGCCACTTTAGGAAACATTCATATTATCTTATTATATGGTCAGTTGAAAAAAAAATACACAGCTTCAAGTCCATCGTCTTATTCGTCACGAACACTTTGATCTTTGCTCCGCAGCTGCATATCCCTTGCCAAATCATCAGTTTTTTTTTGGCAAATTTGTCCATAAAAGCAAACTTAAACTTCGCAAGAACATCTCCTCGTGCCGTCGCCATGTAGTATTTAAGGCCATGAAGCTGTCCGAAATCCATTTTGACGTAGGTTTCATCGTCGATGAGCAAGCATCCTTGGTATTTTGACGAAGTACAATTTCCGAGCTCGAGTTTTGGTGCCGAAACTTTGCTTCAACGTTCTGTTTGGTTGCTTGCTGGCTCAATAAGAATGATATCCTGCTCGCAAACGAATTCTTCGAACGGTACTGCGAGCAGCAGCGTATTTTTGTGCGATTTCATTATCTGATAGTCCAGGGTTTGCTCTGACGGTTCTCAACAGCTGGTTCAGCTTGCGGTCATATGTTCCACTACGACGCTTACCTCGAGGCACTCGATCCACGCTCTTTCGCTCCCTTTAACGTTTGAGCACATCATATACGGTTGATTTGGCGATTTTCAACGTTTTTGTGATTTTTATTGCGGACCACTTTGGATTATCAACGTGGGTGTGCAGATTTTTTTCTCTCCTCTCGGCTTCCATCTGGAATAACTTTTGACTCACTGCACGAAACACCGTGAAATTTATACCACAGAAAGTGGGCGCCTAGGTTAACAAACCATTGTTAAAGAATTCTTGCAGCGATCACTTTCCGTGCCGCTGCAACACAATAAGTGATTCCGGATTCTAACTGGACAGAACTTTAATCTACTGCCAGCTGAGAATGGGCCATCCAAACGTTCAACTTCTCCATTGTTGAAAACTATCTTCTTCTTTAGCATTTCAAGCTTATTTTTTCACAATTCTCTTCACAACTTACTCTCTAAATGCACTTCTACAGTTATTTATTGAGAGCTTTCGATGCCATTTTTGAATAAGTATGATTGTGCGGCAAGTACATTAAATTTAATTTATTAAATTTTAATGAATTAACTTGGTCTCAATGATTTCTACAATTCCTTCTCGCTGAGCTGCTTGATGTTTCTCGATCACTATTAATATTGGTCTTTCCTAAAACAACAGCAGTATCACATCGTGGTAAGATTATTATTTCAACTTAGTCTAATCTGATCTTATACAATCTAATCTAATCTAATCTAATACAAACGCAGCCAGTACGAGAAAGCGTCCTGGAAATAATTGGGTTAGATGACGCCCAATTGTTTTTTTCGTCAATATTTATGCTTGCAGAATATCTAAGACATGATACAAGCGCCAAAGCGGCCAGGCCACTGCGTTGCATTAACCGCAAAAAATAATTCTGTAAAACGAGTTGGATTCAAATGAATTGATTTGAACCACAACGCCGTTTGTAAATCTACAGGGGAGGAAGGATGCGTGGACATACCGTACCATTCACTCCGAGGTAAGAATAATAAAACTATTGCTGTCCTGCTGCAATTTTAGAAGAATTTGCGTATCTATTATGAACCTAAAAGTTTAGACAATGTATCATAGCCACGAGAAAACAATTGAAAATTATTTTACGAAACTTGGAAACTGAATGGATGACCTGAAATTATATATACATGTCTAAAGAATAGTGTATCTAAAATTTCGATGTGCTGTTCCGTTTCCTTGCACCGCTATACTCATTTGTAGTGGATTTCATAGGCTTAAATGATGACATCCACTGGTTGATCAATGATATAATCTAATCTTATCCAAGGTAAGGCTACACCAAGCAAAAAACGAGAAAAAAAATCACCCCCAGTACCCGACGATGACTACAATTGATGCTGGCTCCCTCAACCTTAACATGAATTTATGTATGTGAAACCCTGTATGTATCCAAATAATAACATCTATGAACAAATATGATAAATATAAGAATATTTAAATATGTAAAACGAAAACACATAGGGGGCGACCCCGGCGTGGTGGCTAGCATCCATACCTCTCACGCCAAAGTCACGAGTTCGAATCTCAAACCTGGACAAGTTACGAAAATACCCAAAAGGTATTTGAGTGACCACGACGAGAGATGAAGGGCTAGAACTCTCGATAATAAAGAAATAATTAAAAAAAAAATAAGAAAACACACCACCATGTTTATAACGTATGGATGGTGAAATCTGCACACATTTTAGCATCGAGCCATTATGCGAAGAAATCTTTGGAAGCCATGGAAAGCATGAAGATCCCTTATGTGCTGAAGGATGAAAACCCTCCAAACGTGCCACAACTTCGCCCAATTGAAGATTTTTGGGCCTATCTGAAGCGGAAGGTATATTCAAACAACTTTCGTCCAAAAACTACTCAAACATCTTCAGCAAAAAATAAAAAAAGAGCTCGCAAATATGAAAACATTAAGTTTTGCGGCGTCCATGAGCAAAGTGCCTGCCAACTGCCGCGAGGCTGAGCGAATTGGTGTAAATTTTTTTCTGAATTAACTTGTTTGTTTGTATGAACAACTAAAATATAGAGTGATTGCTTTTGTTTACAAATAAAAAATATATGGCCTTTTTACTATTGTGCAGATTTCACTATCCATACGTTAACAGTTGAAACTCCACATCCCGAAAATTTATCATGATTACAAAAAATATACAATTATATGATTTTTTTTACTAATCAGTTCGTTTATTTATTAGGCTCAGGCGTGTGTAACACTTTGCGGAGCCGATATTCAATATTGTAGTTAACAATTTTTCTTTTTCGATTTTAGTAAAGTGGGGTGCCAATTACTCGTGGCTAGCTCGAGGCTAATGGGTCACATTATTGTTTGGAAGGGGCTAGGCAGGTAACTTATTTCAGGTATTTGTTGCTGCTCATGGTTGCAACATCTACCAGATCCTCGGTCCTGTGTTTTTTTCTGTGCAAAGTTGAAAATGTATCTTTCCGTTAAGACTCACGTTCTTAACCAGTGTGCGATGTTTGAAATAATTCTAATTGAAATTTTTTTGTGAACGAGGTACTATGACGATGTTGGTTCATCTTTGTACTTGCAAGCTAGCAATGTATTATTAAGTTGCTAGGCTGTAAATACAGATCTGCATTTCATTGTGAGTAACGCAAAAAAGCACCTCTTCGTTGGAAGTACGATGAGAGCGTTAGAACTCTATTCGCGCTAATAAAAGCCTACACATTCCGTTTCTAAAGTGAACATTTTACTCATGGATCGTTAACCGTCAGCTTGCAGTAGTGATGCCTCGCCCATTAATCAATTTCATTAAAAGCCTACTTATTACAGAAAGAGTATTCAGTGCAAGGGGCACCATACTGTTGTTCCGTATCACGATAATGTAATGAGATCGATGCGATTATTGAAATTAAGAGGTATTCGAGTGCCGCGGTGGCCAAACAAGGCAAAACCGACCAAATAAATTCAAATTTACTCCAGCATGCGTTCTACAAAGTGCGCATTCAACAAAATATCAGAAGCAGAACACTGTTCGTATTGAACGCTAAACTGCTGAACTGTTCTAGTTTCTCAGTTTTCAACCAGATTGACTATCATTGATTCAATGATGATTTTTTCTTTTATGGTTATATTCACTTCTTAGCATAAATTTCAAGCAAAGACGATTGGGCAAAATTTCATTTCCTTGTGATGGTGTTGCCGCAACACTGTTGCGTATCCAAAGAAATATTCCGACACCAAATCATTCGATCAAACCATTTCCCATCAATTCTCACCTTCAAGCTGAAAATTACAATCATTACGATTCAATTCAATTAGTACCAAATTAGACTCCGATCCCATAATATCAAATCTCGACGCCCGGCATCGTTTTGGAAAAAGCGTAAGCCTGGCCGTAAAACTTTGACGAAAAATTGTTACGACATAATAGGATTATCTTTATAACAGGGTATAATGGTTTTTACCAAAATTGTCACAAACTTATCCCAGTAAAACTTTCCGGACAGAGTCCCCACCCTACAGGGGTTCGGTTATGCTGAATTTTCCCGGTGACGAGGAAATAACTGTAGAGAATGTTCTGTGCACTCACTTCATCCATGTCTAATTTCTGGTAAAAGCTCTTGCTGGATCCGCCTCACTAAAACATGCAGAGTTTTTGAGTTAAGCCACAAAAATGCCTCCTCTATTGGAATAATTGAATAATCAGTATCAGCCAACTTTTATTTTTTGCTTTGCCTAGTGGTAAACGTTAGCGGTTTGTTTAGACGATGAGATTATCAGGAAATTGATATTGTTATTGAAAATGGAACAAAGTTTCTAATAGTACCCCTACCTCCCAACAACGGTCTGAACTTCGCTTCCCTTTAGCAGATGGGCTTCATTTTGTTGATTGCACCTTTTTATTTTGTATCAGGCTATGAATAGATCATGGGGCCACTTTAAAAATTGTGCTAGATTGCCCTGAGCAGAATTTACGCGATATTAGTTTAAAAGAGAGTTCGTGCTCTGAAATGATTGTCATCCAAAGTTATACTTTGGCACATTTTGTCCTGCTTAGTTCAGTTGGTTAATATAATCAAAACTTGATAACACTTTTTCCCTGGAAAAGTTAATCTTACGTTTGGCTAATCTGAAAAGCGCATCTGCATAATATTAAAGTCAATCACGTCGCAAGTAGCATAAGAAAAGTCTACAGCATTTGTCAAGGGAACAGTTGAAATACTTTATTAGCAGAACGGTGTTGGATACGGTCCGCAAAAAGTACGAGAAACAATATGATTTCTTATAATGTTAATAATTAAACAATCGCTGCAAAAAGCTTCCGCGTCTTGAAAATGTTAGTAGTCCGATGAATGCAAATCGGTGTTCATAAGGTGGAAGGTTATTGGTATAAGTCTATGCAAATCGTCGAAATGCAAGTCTGATGGCCGATTTTCAATACGCGCTATGGGGACAGCATGATATGGAGTCCAGATTTGCTCTATATTCAAGATCTAAAAAGCAGTGCAATATTTTTAATACATAACCATCATAGCATTGCTCAGTGAACAATAGGATGGATCCTTATAAAGGAATGGCTGAAATTCCAAAATACGATTTTCGATGCGTGTGCGAAATATGTGTTGAATATATAGAATAAAAGGTGAGTCGATAATGATTGCGTCACTTTGGATTGTTCGTAAATCGGCTTAGTTTATTGAAATGAAACCAAATTGTTACAGTAGTTCAGTATGTGTATTTATTTCAGCTTACATACGTCTGTAAATTTTTAGCATTGGTTTGCTCGACATTTCCAATTAATCACCTCCATCAAAATTCTGCACAGTCGTTTCCGGTACGTTTTTCTCAGTTTTTCTTCAACTTTCGTATCATTTCCTTTTCGTCCTTCACCTCTCCTTTGATTCATCATGGCTCAATAGTTTTCGATCGGACAGAGTTCATGACAATTTAGTGCGTTCATGACTTACGGTACAAAATCCACTGAATTAGCCGTACACTACTCTTACATGGTTTTGGAGTAGTGGCATGAAGCCAAATCGGACCAAAACGACGGTATTCGAAAGTGATGTCTCAAAAACAGCAAAAGCTGTTTTTGTAAGTACTCATTTTTGTAAATCCCACCGTTTATGGTGGCGTTGGTAACGATTGGTTCACTCCGTTACCCTCAAGTGCATGTGGCCTACCAGGTCAGGTCTTTCAAAGCGAATTTCTTCTTCCGTTTGGAATGGACATTCATAGCAAACTTGTCATTAACCGTGAAATATTACTGTCCCGGCAATAACTTAAAACCAGCTTTGAAATAGGTCTCAACGCAGTACCGGTCTTTCGTTAGCACCTTCGTGTAGAGCTTCCGAGATGGAAAACACTCTACTAGCATTCGTCCCAATTTGGGAAGTTTCGCACCTCTACGTTTACAGTTGGAATTCCGTGGTCAATTCAGATCATGCATTGGCCTGCTGAATGAAACTTTGAGAAATATCAAGTCCCACGTCAAATTGCTCGAATTTCGCTTGAGATGAGCAATCAGCGCTCTTTCGGTTATTTGCGAGTCGTTACCGGTTTTCGTCAGCTCCTGGTCCAGTGTTATCCGTTTTTGAAACCTTTGGAGGACCCTTAAGATGGTTCAATGCTCTATATACATAGGTTTTCGCAAGGTGCGATGCGACAACCCACGGTTTTACATGTGGTTGAATCCTTTCGCGAACGGTTTGCTAATTTTCTTCCATCTCGACCAGAATTTCATAAACAACTGCTCAACTGAGCGAATGTAAACAATACACTCTAAAGAGAAACTGGAAAAAAAATGACAATTTCGGTCAAGTACACAAGTCAAGTGTCCAAGTTTGAAAGTGTCGCAAGAATTATCGACTCACCTTTTATTACCTATATTTTCTCAATTGGGAAAGTCTCGATTTTTTATATTTCTGGTGAGGATTTGAGGCGTGTTCAAGCTCGCCCCTCAAATATTGCATTTTTATGTCTGTTCGGTAAATTGAACACCTTTACCATACTTTTGACTTAAAATTGCCTTATTTAAATATCGTTGGAAACATCTTCAGGAGTGCTATGCAATAAATAAGAGAACATAACTCTACAAACGTCAAGTATTGTACTTATTGTTATTTTATAAAATCATATTTTAAACAATTTTAAAGAAAGTAAACCTTTTGGTTAGTCGCAAGTGCCGCTTTTCAACACCACGCACTATCTGATTGAATCCTTAGCATAGGAACTCCAACAAAAAAAATTCCCAGAATTCACCCATTTGAGAGCTCCATCAATCTAGAAAATGGTCTATGTTGCGAAAAAATTACACATATTAATTAAATTTATCTGATTGATTGCCTAAAAATTTTATGTTGAGTTCTGCGCCACGCCTCAAGAATGTCTATGATTTATGTAATGTAAAGCTAGCAACGATTTTTAGATATTTGACATGTGAGCCTCTAAGAGTAACCACACTGTCGTCAGCTATTTGTCTTAGCGTGCATTGATCTGCTAAATAATTATCAATATCTTTGACGCAAAAGTTATAAAGAAGGGGGTTGAGGCATGCGCCTTGGGGCAGGCCCATGTTACTAATTCTGAAAGCTGTCAGTTGTCCAAGTGAAAAGTTCATTTGCTTTTCTGACAACAAATTGTTCAAACAATATTTAAAATTCCAGAAAGTCCACATCTATGCGGATTATCTGAAAGGATTTCAATGTAAACTGCATCAAAGTTTACTGAAGCCAGCTACAAAGTCAGTTGAATATCTGTTGAAAGCAGCGCTAGACAATCATTTCTTCCTTTGCACATGCAGAAGCCTAACTAGATATTTTATAACAAGTTATTCGATTCAACCCTGGGTTCAAGCCTCTGAAGAATCATTTTCTTCAATAACAATCGGATGGTTTGAGTTATGCCAGCTTTTGAGCAGCAATTATGTTGACCTCTCTCCACTCAGACGGTAAAATGTTATTTTCAAGGAAGAAATTAAATAGGTTTAGCAAACGTCTTAATGCGATGACTGCGAGATTTTTCAGAAGATTGACATATGTACGCAGGGTCAGGCATAAGTGCTCGTGGAAATTGACAAATTGAAAACGTCACATTAATCGTAATAAATAGCCGCCATCTTGTCATCGTATAGGTTCCTTCATCCATAACCATGGGAATTCATGTCAGCAAGAATCAATATCGGGGACGATAAAATAGAAAGTTAATTCCAGACTTGACTAAGGCTAATGGATGTTCTGAGAGGAACCTTTGCATAGCTTCAGGTCTTTGCAGTGACTTGAAATTCGACGATGTTGACACCTGAAAGAGCTGGAGAGCAGTTTGTAGAAAGGTTAAACAGTTGTATCCTCTCTATCCAGGCGTATATTGATGAAATCGTCGAAGTTGAGTTCATTTTGTGAAGAAAACAATGTTACACAAAGATTGAATTGAACACAATCGGATTTAAAAAGAAAATGCTTACGTTGAAACTCTGTTATTGTTTCTGGAGAATCGGCTGTGTTAATTGATGAACATAAATGAATTATTGCTCTATTAATGATCAACTGTGAAAATTTACAATTTGGCACATGGACAAATGGTTTAAAATACAATACCTTGTGAACTCAAAAGCACATATCTCAATTAAAAACTACAAGGGACAGCCTAATAGAGTTGTACGCAATGCTGACGTAGCAAGGACTACGCAGCAACTTGAGCAGTGAACGCGTTAGCGAATGGATCGTTCCTTGTTATAAGTGTTTTATAAGAGAACATTTATAATTAGGGCAAGCAAAAAAGTGACTTATCAGACCCCCATCCCTCTTGTCACGGTTTTTGGATGGAACTTTATTTTTTTTTGTATGGATTGTCACGTTTTACTCAAACCCCCCTTCCCCCCTTACTGCGTTGCATAATTCATGGACCTTCCCTGAATGTTTTCAACACGTGATTGATTTTATTTGTTGACCGTCCGTAGTATGTGACTTAACATTTATGAAATTTTGAATAGTATGTGGCCCAAAATCAACAATGTCCTCTATTGGAATCAATGCGTAGAAATATTTCCAATCGATTGGTGCAAAAGTTTTGAAAATCATTGGAGAAACAACTGAGATATTGAAACTCAAAACCTGATCACTTTTCGTGACGGTTGCAATTCGATTTTTTTAAATTGTGCCCCAGTATGGAAAACAAAGACTTAGTCCTTCGTCAAAACCCATTAAGAAACTTGGAATAATAATTTAAAAATTAATGGCTAAAGATTACTTACGATATGTGCCTTTGAAAACGCGAGATTAGGGCTACTCGTGTCTGCCGTTTTTGAGCCATTTTACCTTTGGAAAAAAAGTACAAAGTCACACAACACAATCCGTCAAATCGAATGTTCTGGACACGGTGTTACAAATGGGGAAATCGTTAAATTGATTTAAAAGCTACCCCGTACCACTCACTTGTAACCGCATGCGGAATACCAACGTGTAAGAATTCGGATAAACCAAAGTTGTTTGATAATAGAGTTAGCAAAATACTTTGACCGAAATGGATGCGCTGGGAAATTTTCTACGATACAGCTAACGAAGTTTAGTGAGGGTTTCCCATCGTACCACTTACACATTTAGTTTCCAGTTTATGGCTTTACCACTCATCACACACTTTTGTCCACATTGAACTTCAGCCTGCTTGTGTGCAGTTACTAGACTCTATACGATACATAAACTCATGTGGTTTGAGTGCCAAGAAGAACAAAGTTTTCCACTCCGATCCAAGTCCTTCCTGTCCGTTGAGTGGCGTAAAAAGAGAGGGAGAGAGAGAAAGAAGTTTCAAAATTGAATTGTTGTTCGGGATTTTCGGTTTTCGATGAAATAAGCAAGATTTAATTACTAGCGGGTGATTACTGCGAGGCTTTTCTTGCCTTCTTCTTAATATGCTTTGTGTGTTATGGAATGATCACTTTTGAAGAACTGCTACATATATCCGCAAAGCGCAGCTAGAAAAGAGACCAAGATTTTTCTTACAATTTTCAACTCCCTTTGCGTTTAGTAATTAGCATTTTCCATCAGGAATCTACTGTCACGACGTAGGAAAGTGCAGGAATGAACGCCAAAGAGAAGGGTGCAGCTTATTTATTTCTTTCTTGTAGCTTAATTAAAACTTTGTAACTTTTACCGACAGAAAGTTCAGAGGCGTGAAACTTTGGCTTCTCTTGGTGTAAGATGGATTAAATTTATATTGCCAGAGGCATTCATGACCAGAGTTAATGACGCTGGTTACTGGTTAGGCATTTTTGATACAAATATTCAGTATCAAAATAAAATGTTTATAATCCTTCACTTTTAATTCGAGCTAACTATAGATTCATAAGAAATCGTCAAAGCATAGCAGCTTATTCTTCATCTTGTTAACATTAATTTTCCTTGCCTGATTACAGGTTCATCAGTATTTCTTTGATCAGAACTTTTGCCACTCAACCTAAAAAAGTTCATAACAGTGGCTCACTTTGGATATTTCGGCGTCATATTTTTTTTTTTCTTATTCAAGGCTGGAAAATGTTTAAACAGAGTTGAATTTGGTTTTTTAAACTAATTATTACAAAAGTTTCATGTTTTATTTAAAACATTTGATTAAAGAAAAAGGAATTGATCTCTTAAAAAAACAGACATATACCAGGAATGTCACGATGCCAGATGTTAGCATTTACTTGACAGTGAAATCATTTTGTGCCATCGTTTGGGTCTCTATACTGGTTTAAGACGACATACTATACCGACTGGATGTATACGGCAGCTTGAATGGGGAAAGTTGAAACCGCACGACAAAAACACTTCTCCCAAACCACTCGATTTATTGCAGCTTAGTAATAAATTCTCAGCTCATTTTCTAATGAACACAATATGCTTCGGTGTGGTTTCCTGCTGTGTTCTAGTTTGCGTTTTGCCAGTTATGCAGCATGTTGGAACGGTGCTGTGTAGCAGCTACCAAGACGGTCAAGATGTTACTGGGTTCTGTCCTCTGCAGCATGCTCGATTTGCTGGTGCTATCCTACCATACGTGTAGGGAAATAAGATAGCTTATAAAAGATTTTTTTTTACAATAGGATTGCTTTTCAAATTCTTGTGCAATCTTTCATGTGATGACAATTTGAAGAAGCTTAACTTTTCTAGGGAAAACAAATGCCAAGAAATAGAAATGATGAATTGGCTGGATGAAATGTCGAGCGGCAATAATTTATCAATTAAAGCTATTTCCCCTATTGGTTGTAAATACCATTGACATCAAAGCCATAGCAACAGCCTTGATAAGTCATCCCTTCAGTTGCCACCACATTCGTTCCTAAAGATTCGCATGAAGCATACTGATTCTACATTTTTAAACCAGCCCATTTAGATGTGTTCTCTTAGAGAGTGTTTGAACAGGATGCAATGCTCAATGTAAGAGTAGTAATGATTTTTTTTGATGATGGACAAATTGAACTTATAGATCAAAAAGACTGATACAATACCAAAACACCCTGTGCTATTATTAACATGTAAATTGGCATGCATCAACAAGCATCCTGAAGCCTCTACAGCTACTTTAGAAGATTGAATCTTTTTGAAATTAAGTAAGGTGAAATGGCCCGATTCTACCTAATCGTGCAAATGGAACTAAGCATTGTTGGATTTTTGTCCTTTGGACCTTTTTTATATTCATCACACAGGAGCTGGATTCTGAGCCAATTCGCTGACATAAGAAATTATGTACGATGTCCAAAAAAAAAAACCCAATGGAGTGAAGTGGTACTATAAGCATGTGAAAAAAAAAATCAATCAGTAAATTGAACTGGCGACAGGGGCAGCAGAATAAATGCTGAGCTAGAAATATTTTCATTCAGATCTGAATATCTTACTCTGTGGAAGAAAATGTCAACTGGAATAATAGGATAAGTTACTTTCCATTCCATTGTATGCAAATCTGTTTCCAACCAGTAGCATCTGTGGCACAGTCGGATATGCAAAATGCATCGTTGTCATTATTTGCATGGCTGCATGTTTTATTCATGCGTTAAATGGTCATGATTCTACTCCTACTCCTTTTATCTCGCCCATGGTAACCGCAGATTTTTCTATTTTGAATAATTATCCTCAAACAAATAATGATAATGGTAAGAAGATTCACTGCATTGTGATTTCTTCTATGAATGATAGAATTTGTGTTTGGTTGAAACATCTGTCAAGCTTATAAACTAGTTCTGCCTGCAAGTGAGCATCTGTATAGCGCAAATTTTATGCAGCTGCTCAAGGAGTATGGCACGAGCATTAGCGGCAGGCACTAGCAGTGGATGGCTTATTTTCATTTCAATTGCAAAACTTTGAAACCAACAATCAACTTGATCCAAAAGATGGTAATAGATAGAGCTGTTGAGAGTAAAAGATCTCACAGATTTAGCAATGCCATTTTTGCATAATTGAGTCAGAGTGAGGGTGCATACATATAAATAGTCATTTATTCAGCTGTTTGTTGCTGAAGTGTTGGCTGAAACTAAACCCCGGAAACGTCATATATTGACAGAGAAAACCATTGACCCGGAAATGGTGGCCAGTATCGCTTTAAGTAAATTAAAAAAAAAAAAAAGGAGTTCTTTGAACATGTGTAATGATTTTTACAATTTTCACTTATCAGTAGTAGTGTCGTGATATAAGTATTGAAAGAAAACCGTTATGATTTATGATAGGCATTTTAAATAATTAAATAAATTCACTATATAAGAACGTAGAAGTTCCGTACTTGAGGAGCCTGTTGAAAATACACTGGATAGCTACGCGAATAATTGAGCTGTACACCAGTAGATCGTTGTCGAATGTAGAAATCCTCACCCCATCCGTTGAGGAGTGGGGCAAAGGTATGAAAAGTTTGCCTAGGCACTTCGTTTGGCCTATGTACCACATATGTCTTAGGTTCAGTGATAATCAACAAAATTATGTTCTTATAAGGCGACCGATTTATCCCAAAGCAATTGAGACATTATTAATCAATTCATATTTGTTCACTTGCGCGTAATTTTCGATTTTTTTAAATGTTTAGACAGAATGACTTCACTCGAAAAGCTAAAAAAGTTATTTCCATGATCTTCGATTGATCTAAATTTGGCTAAATTGAACCAAAAGGCCGAGTTTCTAGATATACAGAAAATAGTAAAACGTTATGAACTAACTCTTCTCGTGGATACTTTAACAATGATTTATCAAAATTACAATAGACCCAATGTTAGGGACAAATGTCTTTGTATGTTCCCAACTAAAGGCTGACTAAAAGTAAATTGGTACGCACAAAAAGACCTGAAATTCATGATTCAATAAGTTTAAACATTCCATTAAGGGTTGTTTTACAGTACTTTTATTTAAACTTCAAAGTATCAGTTCGAAGGAAATCTCGCCCATCAGCGCCCGCACAGTGAAAATGGACTGAAAAACGCATTTCAATAAACGCATTTCTTCCATCTTGCCCTCATTTGCTGATTGTCCTTGACTGCCCCGCCGCTTCGTTGAAGTCGCTGCTTTAAAATTACCCAGTATTTTTCAATTGGTCGAAATTCCGGGCAATTTGGAGGATTCATTAGCTTGGAGTATCCAGAACAACCTTGGAGAGGGGGCAGCTGGCCAAATCGGGCCAAAAGATGACTTTGCCCCTATGCTTGCAGATGAACGGAAATACACGCTTTTTCAAGCATTCTTTGATGTAAACTTGGGATGTCATCGTCGAGGATGTGACGAATAGTTCTTTATTCAGGCCCCAACTGCAAATCGCTTGTCAAATCAATGCTTTCTTCGCAAACTTGTCTGCAAACACGAACCTCAATATTCCCGGTACATCCCCTCGTCCAACCGCAATGTAAAACTTTTGACCGGAAAGCTGATTAAAATCGAGTTTCGTCATCGATCTCAGTGCAGCCCTTGTGTTTCGTCACGGTCGTACAAGAGCCTTCCACGCTTTTTGGCCACGAAATTCTGCTTCAGTTGTCGGTTCGGATGTAACTGACTTGTTGGGTATGTTCCACACCGTTTGGAAGTTGGCGTTGTACCTTCTGGCCACATCTCGGATCGAAAGACCGGGGTTGGCTTTAACGCACCTCAACACCTTGCTGCGCAGCTGACGATCTTTGGTTCCCGTGTCTTCGTAGGTCCGCTGATTCCTTTCCACACTGAGGGTTTCCTTGTAGGTTTTGAGCACTCGACAAACTGTTGTTTTCGGCATCTTCAGCACTTTAGCCAGCTTGGAACGAGGGACCATTTAGGATTTTCCAGGAGTTTGTGCACAATATTTTTTCTTCATTCGAGTTCCATTTGACGTTATTTCTGAACGCGATCGCCTTCTTTGATTGAAAATGCAAGAGTTGTTCTCTAGAGAAGTGTAAACAAACCAATGTCAAAGATTTTCGATTCCCATTACTAGAGACGTGCTAGCAGCACGCGAGGGGCGTACCAATTTACTTTCATTCAGCCTTTATGGCCTGTTGCATCAATAACGTAGTAGAAATGTTGTTGTTGGTAAAATTTCCAAGGGATTCATAGGTGAAAATCACTTAAGTGTTTCAAAGCAGTTTCTTTTTAGTTTGTTTTGTAAAATTCTGTGTTGGATATAACGAATACAGCTGTAATGCCTAAGATAAAAAATCTGAAGGAAAAACCACAGGAAGACTGCATTTAATAATATATCAATCGAATGAGACAAGGTTGCATCCTTGAATAGACCCAATTTGATGCCTATAAACTGACATCACAAAAACATATCTGACTTTATAAAATTAGTTTTTTAACTTTTCGGGATACATACTATCAAATATCTTATTAAACTTGCTTTAGTACACAGCAAAAAATCATGAATATTACATGTGATGTAAGATGCTTGAATATCAAAAATACATAAATGCAAACAATTCCTTTGCTCAATTTTAAATTGAAAATTATGTAAAAACTAGAGCATTCAAAAATAAGTGCCAATGTATTGAAAAGTACATTAAAGGGCGATACGGTCAAAATTTGGTCAATATCAACTTGACGTATTTCTTTCAATTTTGCATTTAAAAAACCTGAACACCCCTCATTTTGAAGGTGTGTGTGTGTAGAATGTTGCTCCTATTTTGATTTTGGAATTCACTCTTCAGTTGTCAAAATGCCGTCCAAGCAAGAAGAGCAGCGTATCAAAATTTTGCTCGCGCATCGCGAAAATCCGAGCTACTCGCACGCAAAGTTGGCAAAATCGCTAAAAGTTGCCAAATCAACCGTAACAAATGTAATTAAAGTGTTTGAGGAACGTTTGTCGACAGCCAGGAAGTCTGGATCGGGGGAAATCGAAAACCGGAAGCCGCTGAGACGACAAAGAGAGTTGCCGGTAGTTTCAAGCGAAACCCTAACCTATCTCTCCGAGATGCCGCAAATAAGCTGGGTGTATCGTCTACAACCGTGCATCGAGCCAAAAAACGAGCCGGACTATCGACTTACAAGAAGGTAGTGACTCCAAATCGCGATGATAAACAAATTACGACGGCCAAAGCGCGATCCCGGAGGCTGTACACGACGATGCTGACGAAGTTTGACTGCGTGGTAATGGACGACGAAACCTACGTCAAAGCCGACTACAAGCAGCTTCCGGGACAGGAGTTTTATACGGCAAAAGGAAGGGGGAAAGGTAGCAGATATTTTCAAGCACACGAAACTGTCAAAGTTCGCAAAGAAATATCTGGTTTGGCAAGCCATCTGTACCTGTGGCTTGAAAAGCAGCATTTTCATAGCTTCCGGGACTGTCAACCAAGAAATTTACGTGAAAGAGTGTTTGAATAAACGTCTGCTGCCTTTCCTGAAGAAACACGGTTGTTCCGTACTGTTTTGGCCGGATTTGGCATCTTGCCATTACGGTAAAAAGGCCGTGGAGTGGTACGCCGCCAACAACGTGCAGGTGGTTCCCAACGACAAGAACCCTCCCAACACGCCAGAGCTCCGCCCAATTGAGAAATACTGGGCTATTGTCAAGCGGAACCTAAAGAAGACCAAAAAAACTGCTAAGGACGAGCAGCAGTTCAAGGCAAACTGGCTTTCTGCGGCGAAGAAGGTGGACAAGGTGGCTGTACAAAATCTGATGGCAGGGGTCAAGCGTAAGGCCCGGCAAATCGGATTTGGAAAAGCGGAAGCCTAACTGAATATTTTTCCTGAATTTTATACTAATTGAACTTGAAAAAGAAATTTAATTTGATTTTTTAAATAAACGATTTCACCGATTTACACGCGTTTTCCCTTGACCAAATTTTTGACCGTATCACCCCTTTAGTATACATTGCAAGAATAATGAATTACACTCGTTTTTTTTATGCTTGTGCTAATGCATATACTAATGTTTGTGATTGTTGATTTGAGGGTAGACTTTAAATCTGGTGTATGAACCCTGATTTCTTGCTAATAAAAGAAATATGTAGGTAATTGTCGTCCTGTGTGTCTTGTGCTGTGTTCCGTGAACAACAGAGATTAAATTTGTGATGTGCGTAGAGTTCAACTTACTCAAGAGGGTGGACATTGACAGTCACTTATTTTCCACAGCAACATGTTGGAAAAATTAACCGGTCCAACCACCTTTTCACCTGATGTGGATTACAAAAATTTGTTTGATTAAGCAAACTTAGGTGTTAATAAAGGTGTTTCGGTGAAAATAAAATGATTGACAATTTGTTAAATGTTATAATATTATATACGATTGCTCCTGTAACTTAAAGCAATTATCTTGCATGTTTGCATTGTTATGATATAAGTTGAATTTAATAATAAGGCAAAGAATTCTCTCGCCTCTCTCCTCTTGTCTCCCTCTTTGTAATGCGGAAAAATAAACTTAGATGTAATAATAAACGCGACGTTTATTTAAACAGGTCACGTAAAATTCAACTGATTAAATATTACAGGTTTTGATTTTCGATTCGTGTTAATTTCTAAAGACAAGTATTTTTAAGGTTATTTGCATGCTCTTTTTATATGCATGAAAATAAACTTAAAATTACAAAATAATTTTAACTGTGTAAGTGTATAACTAGCTGAATATATTGTTTTAACTTAAATACTTTACGAGTTATATTTAAAAAAAAACAATCATAAGCTGCATATAAGGCTTAGTCAAGGGACACTAACCATATGTAAAATAAAATAACTAAACCCACACGAACATAACATTCATTAATATAATACTAATTGCGGTTTTCTATTCATGTCGAGTGCTCGACACTAAAGAAATCTGAAAATCGGAGACGAAATAGGCCTATCCTTGTCAAAACATAATAACGCGGTTATTGGCGAGATTTCGTCGAGGGACTCTCACGAGAAACCTCAATGACCACCTTGTGGAGGGTGGCTCGCAACATGCGTAACCGCTCATCTTCTAATGAGAGTGATGAATACTCCAACCGATGGATATTCGATACCGCGAAAAAGGTCAGTCTGGATTCTGTTCCAGCAAAACATATTTTTCGAGAAACGTCTCCAACCGGCGAATATCTGGACAAACCATTCTCAATGCTGGAATTATCTATATAACTCTTCTTTCTTCAAATAACTCCACACCCGGATGCGATATGAAAAAAAATTCAATGTGCTAAAAAATCTCCAAGAAATCGCAAAAATTCGCTTGCTGGACTTATTTGATTTCTATATGTTCTCCTCAGTTCGAATCAACATCGTACTGCCTGAGTGGAGACAGGTCAAAGTGATAGATATTCAAAAGCCTGGTAAACCAACGCGTTGCAACGTCTGGTCATAACTCATACCGTCCGATTGATATGCTTTCATGCAATAGGAAATTGTTGGAGAAAATGATCCTTCGAAGGCAGATAATTGAACTGGTAGTGTTCACTTGAAAGCGGTATCCAGCACAGTTACAGCTTAATCTTTTGGACAGAAACATTACCCTATCGATATTTTTGAAATATCTTGGGTTGTGGTTTGATTCAAACTGCACTTGGTGTGCACTACTCCAAGTACGTAATGTGGTCACATTACGTATTTGGAGCAAAAATACCAAAAAAGATCAACTTCATTTCTTTCAATTTGTGCCACATTGTGGGGTACTCATCCTAGAGACCTCATTACTCTTTTGAAAACAACTATTCTCTCTGTTGTGGAGTATGGCTTGAATTGACGTATTTTTATACGTATTGCTTTTGACTGTAAGCACTTAGAGCATGCCAGAAGTTTCCAAGGATATGGCAGGATTAACCTACAGAATCTCCAGGATCGGTTGTGGGATTTTTAATCAAGTTGACTAGACAAATGTTGGGTAGAAAAACGTATTTGAAGCATAAATCAATGAAAGAAATTTTGGTCATGACCACATAATCTCATTTTAGTGAGAATTCATCACTACTACATATCTTCGTATATGTGTCATCTGTGCACCCACTCCAGACTATTCTCACTTTACCTATAGCAGTTGCCATGAAACAAACATCTCATGGGACTACCGAACAACTTCAGCCTTTGACGATTCTATGAATTTTTACTGGACGGGTACCAACACGTCAATTCCGAAAAATAGGTTTTTCACTGTTGGGTCTCACCCCAATGAATCATCTGGTTTCTGTGTCTTCAATGGTAACTCAGCGCCTTCCACAAACTTTACGAACCATGTTCTCTATAAGAGATGGGGTGTGTGTTGGGATCTCGTGACCATTGTTATATGTAGTCAATTTATGTGTTTCTCCATAGGTAAGTATGAATTTGTGTTAACTTTGTTGAACATCTTGAAGAATCTCATCGTCGCTCAATGGTCACCATAACCGGCCAGATACAAAAAGGAAGCCTTAACCATATCGCTATATAAATGTATAAGCTTAAGTGCTATTGACAACTATCTGGTGACACTAAAGACCTATATTTTCATTTTTCTTTGCTCAATCCATCCCCAAAAAATCGTCACTAATTTTAACCTCGGTGATACCACGAGTAAAAGGTCCAAATCCTATACGTAGTATTAAGTCACTCATTTTATCGAAAAACTATGAAATATTGGCTCCGTAAATCTAACGCGATTGAACGTCCCAAATAAACGAACTAGATAAGAAAAAACTGTTTTAGTCCTTTGTTTTCACAAAGAAAGAATTGGGAATTGATGATAATAATACACACAAAAAATAAATACTGTTTAGTTTAAAGTTTTGCAATTTACTTCTGAAAAGTATTTATTTTTCATTAAATTAAAAGTTAAATTTTCTACTTTGAAAGTCGTGCGTTTGATTTGAAAGTCTTTTTTTTCGGTTCTGTATTTAAATTTAAAAGTGTTCTCTTTTACCATGAAAATTGTAGAACTGTCAAATCCACCAAAATAAAGCTAGTCGTCGTCCTCGTCGTCGTCGCTTGACATTTTTGGCTTATGTTGTCCGCGCCCGCGTGTTCTTTGCTCCCGTTCGCTTTTCTACACGTTTTATAAAAAAATGTTTTCGATTTCGGCTGAGAATTATTTTCGAAGTGAGTAATCCCATGAAATTGAGTTATTTACATCAGTTCCATTCTGAAATTATACACACAAAGAATAATGATTATTGAAATTAAAAAAAAAACATTGTTAAATTTGAAAAGTCGCGTTGGTTCTTTTTCGTAGAAAGCGGTTTGCTTTCAAAACAAAAAGCCTCAAACCGTCAATTCAAAATATTTATGCTCTGTACATTTAGGAGTTGAAATTTTCAAAACGAATTGTAGAACTGTCAAATCGAAACCGTTGCATC
>JAHHFK020001157.1:0-156408 GCA_024533555.2 Aedes koreicus
CCAAAGAAACGTGTTACGTAGAGTTTAAGTTTTATGTTGTTTTAGTTAATTTTATTCATTAAGATGGATGTTTACAAATATACAAATACAATGGTCAGATGGATGTTTACAAATATACAAATACAAATACAAATACGAAATTAATCAGATCTAAAAAATGTATAAACACTTGAATGCAAGTCAGCAGTCCTAATTCAATTGAATTTAAGGTGAGTCAGTCCTGAATCACTTGAATAGGAAGTGAATCAGGCTCAAATAACCTCGTCTGAAAAACTTTCCTGAAGACTCAAACTTTGTATCTTATCAGAATCACGAGTTAGAGCAAGTTGAAGATATTAAATTTTGCATTCTCACTAGCGCCACGTAGTGGTGGAATTCCGAATAAAACGGTCCACCTACCGGATTCCTTTGTCCTGCTGAACAACTTTGCCGAATGCAGTAACATTCAATCTTATCAGAATGGCGAGATAGAACAAGTTGAAAATACTCAATTTTGCATGCTCACTAGCGCCACGTAGCGGTGGAATTCAAAAACAAACGGTCCATTTTTCAAATGCTCTCGATCTTCTGAACAACTTTGCATCTTATCAGAATGACGAGAGAGAACAAGTTGAAAATACTCAATTTTGCATGCTCACTAGCGCCACGTAGCGGTGGAATTCAAAAACAAACGGTCCATTTTTCAAATGCTCTCGATCTTCTGAACAACTTTGCATCTTATCAGAATGACGAGAGAGAACAAGTTGAAAATACTCAATTTTGCATGCTCACTAGCGCCACGTAGCGGTGGAAATAAAAAACAAACGGTCAATTTTTCAAATGTTCTCGACCTTTTGAACAACTTTGCTCAAGACCGGACCTTTGCATATATTAAGTATCTCGAGATATAGTATCATAAATTTACCTGTATTTAGGTGTTGCCAAACTTTTCGAGGTGATGCAATATTCAACTGAGTGCAATACTTTTCCAAGCGAGTCCGTACTTATGACTGGTAGTGTACATGCCTGACCCCTCTTTGAGCAACAATCTGGATTTTCATTTCCTTGTCATTCTGCGAAATCTTAACCAAATTGGTGCAACCTTTTGCTAGTTTTTTGTTCAAATTTGTCCTTGTTTGATACAGTATCGGCCATTCCGGAATTTCACGTAGTTCCGGATATAGTCAGGGGAACCGTGGGGTAAGTACCCTTCCTGAAACACTGACCAGAATCAAAACGGTACCAAAACATGGCTTGCGACACCTCAAACTTCATGAATTTGCAAAACAAGACCATTAGTGGCCATTCTGGAAATATTCGGCCATTGTGGCCACTCCTGGTCGCCTTCCAGAAACCGGGTTCCACCGGGAAAGTGACCAGATTTTGAACGGTTGTAGAACATGGCTTGCGACACCTCAAACTTCATGATTTTGCAAAACAAGACCATTGGTGGCCATTCTGGAAATATTCGGCCATTGTGGTCACTCCAGTCAGCGTGATATTGAATTCATCATAAAGCGTTGGGTATAATCATAGATACTGAATAAAACAACAATTCTGTTTTGACGTAGGACTATGTCGGTGTTTTCGATACTGGGGTACACATTCAAATTGCGAAAATTTGGAGCGACGCGAAAAACGGTCAGGTTTTGAACGTTAATTACTAAGTAATTCCACGATCAATTTCCAAAATGTTTGCAGCATTAGGTTAAGACATTTTTTACGCTTTGATTCCAATATTTAAATTTATTGATTTTTAACATGACACTAATAAAATTAACGCAAATATGAGGTGATATCTTATAATGTCGATTTTTCAGAGTAAATTTACCAAATAAACAGTACTTTCCTAGCACAGACTTTATATTTAAGTAAGGAACGTCTCCTAGGCAGGGATACCAATGTTCCAGGTAAAACTGGGTTCTTCCAGTTTTTTTTACGGGATCCAGTCAAACAGTTAAATCTTCAAATCGTCCAGCTTTTCTGACTTTTGTCCAGTTTTTTCCAGTTATGTTTTTCGCAACCCTGTTTGCTTTACCCATTAATTGTAGGACATTTTTTTTAAATGTTGAAAGATTCCTATCCCCTAAAAAGGCTGCTGTTTTTTTAGCTTTTATAAATCAACTTTCTCTATCTGTCAACTGCAGCTATTTGAAGTTTTATCGACGCACACTAGTGAATCATTTGAATTAAAGAAGTGTGAACAAGAGGGAAACAGATTAGTTGGGAAAACAAAGATGATAAGTATCAAGATACTGATAATGAATTCCGGGAACTTAGAAACATCGACTTTGATCATTTGAAGCATGAAAATGATGCCACGTTGTCTTGGAGAAAGGTTTTAGCATTGAAAAGATTTGACATTTCATTTGCTTCTCCGAATCTACGGAATTTGATACCAAATTTATTAAAACTTCCTCATTCATCTGCGATGGTGAAAAGAGTTTTTTTTTTTCGTTTACAATATAAACAAAACTAAAATTTGAAACAGGTTTGGGACAAACATGATGAATAAATTTGGAGGGTGCATTCGATCAGATCTCGGTTGGCATATTTAATTGCGCAATACATAAATTAAATAATGTTTTAATGCTTTATATATTATTGTGATGTAGCTTACTGTGCACCCCATTGTGTAAAATATTTGACTCAGTTTGTATGGCATTACGTTCAATTTCATGCAATTTAACAATTTTTCGCTCCTCCAGGAACCTTATGTGCCCTATACATGCCCCTTGCTGATTTTGACAAAAAAAATGTCAAATGCTGATTTTTGAAGTTTATTTGCTTTTTAACTGGGCTATAGCCCAGTTAGAGAACGCCCAGTTAAAAAGCAGCCCAGTTAAACAGCACCCAGTTAGCGAACAGTTGCTGTATTGTATTTTAAATTCAGTTATAGTCTTGGTTTAGGTTTTATTTGTTTACACATAAATGATAAAATCTGATTTTAAAATAACACTAAGAATGCTTTAAACAGTTTTTTAAAATATATTGGAAACAAATTACTTTAAATATTATCTTTTTTTCAGCTTGGAGAACTTTGTGTCATTCCTCCACAAAAATGGCCGTGGGTTGAATGTGGTACCATGTTCAATACCACAGCAGATTCAAAGATCGAAACGTCATTTAGGTCATGCGTTACACAATAAATAAAATGTCCTTCGTGGTTCCACGCATATTTGAAAACCATTCATTGACAATTCCCCATATTATTGATAACTATTTCCCATATTGTTGTGACAATAACCCTAAAGTTTCTACGTATTAGTTAACAGTATCCTATACAGTTTTAATCATATGGTAGAGGCCAAATAACATTTTGCTGAATAGGCGGTTGTATTCGCTTTATTTTCGTTCTATTTTATGTCAAAATGTTGAGATATAATCCAGAATTAAAGAAATCTTACAATGACAATATGAAATACATTAACCATCTGTGTCCGTGTCTGTGTGAATTTTTAGTTAAAACCATTACAGAACAATTCCACATATTGTAACAATATATCTTACATACAACATATAAATTGTAATATGCGACAAATGGTTTTGGATTACGTAGGCTATTTCTTGATATTTTTAGGATCCAGTTTTTTCCAGTTTTTTTTTTGCATTCTTCCAGTTTTTTCAAAAAAAAATATTGGCAATGCTGCTCCTAGGCAGCCATAAATGTTATTTAACAGGCACACCTTCACATTTTGTTTGGGTTTTGGGGGGGGGGGGGGGGTGGGGGGGGGGGGGGGGAGGGGGGGGGAAACCCCTGGGGGGGGGGGGGGGGAAGCCGGAAGGGGGTGGGGGGGGTGGGGGTTGTGGGGGGCCGCGGGGGGGAAAGGGTGGAACCGGGGGGGGGGAAAACCCGGAAGAGAAAAAAAACCCCCCGGGGGGAGAAAACAAAAAAAAAAGTGTTCCCCGCAAAAGTTTTGGAAACAATTTGCCAACTGAAGAGCTCGTTTGGATGAATTTTTCTCTTGTGTTGTTTAAAATTTCCATTTCCGCGCCCCGGTTGAACATGGCATTGCTTCAAACGCCGCGTCCAGGAGTAAATGGCAAAGCGCGTTGAACAACCAACGAACCAACAGAGCCATAACTATCTTCTACGCGTTAAATATAGTGGCCCTCTCAACCATCGTAGAAAATACAACCGGGGCCGTATCATCATTAAGAGCCACCAAATGCTTTCTAAAGAGTGTACAATAGAATTTCCTTGGCCCTTTTCAGGGCTGACTTAAATCAATTAGCGGATGGCCTTGACGTGTCTGGAAAGTGTATGGGAATTGGATTGCTGCGTAGTCCTACGTCACCTTTGCGCACAACCCCATTGGGGTGTACCTTGTAGTTTATTCATTCAAAGAGGTGTTATTTTTTTTTAATTTTGAGAATACAAAAAAAAAAATTAATCTACAAGCAAACTTTGCATGTAAGGAAAGTTTTTGATTTTCGATTATCATGTTGATCACAAACTGGTCTGTTACATGAAACACAACTCATCATTTTTTTCACACCTCCATGACGGGGGCAAAACGAACATCGCCTGGATATTCTGCTCACGTGTTCCAATTCCGGAAAATCACCCTGGCTGCATTTTGAACAGGCATACATTTCAATACTTCGACAATGATTCTGGCAAGAAACAGCTCTACAGGCGCTACACACTTGCAACCCGCATCTCGACTGACATGTTGCGCAAACTGCAACAGGGGAGTTTGTCGGCCCGTACATACGGTCATAATTGTCAACGAATATTCTTATTTTTTCTCGAACGTCCGACTGAATACCGCTTTCGGTATTTCGTTTTATGACATGGTCCAATGCTAATTGCTTGGATAGCCAGTCAAGATATTTCCTTATTTTGCTGCGATCTCCAGCAAGGTAGGTTGGATTTGCCTACAAAAATATTTGGAAAGAGTTGTGAGCGCAAATATCAATTAGGTTTTCAAATATTGCTAATTGATACCTGTTCGTATGTCTTTTGCACGAATAGCTTCCTTTAGCACAATCCAGAATATCTACGTCAATTTTTAATTTGTTATAAAGCTGGACAATCTTTGGTTATTCCTGAAAATATTTGTAAATAATAGTTGTGGATAAATTTATTACTATAACTGCTTACACTTTTTGGAGATGCAGATTCTGTCGTGCTGTTTTCAGAGATTTCATGTGAAGCCGTATTTGTTGTTTGGTGTGTTTGTTTCTCAAAATCTTCCATTGCCGGTATGGACTCAGGATCTGTGGCCAAGAAAAGTACATTCTTGTTTTTCTTCTCTGTCTATGATACCAGCATTAATTCTTCGCAGTATCCGAATAAAACTGCTCCTGGAGCTGTATTTTTATCCGGAAGAAATTCGATAGGAATTTCTTTTTTGTTTGCTCTGAGCGTTCCAACGGAATCCATGCCTTTTTCAAAGAGCTCCCTCGCCAAAGGAATGCTCGTAAAAAAATTATCGAAAGTAACTCTTTGACCTTTATCGAAATATGGTTCACACAGTTGCAGGATAACTCGATTCGATTGATTTTTTCCGCTTTTTGTCAACTTTTCCTAAAAAATTATGTTTTATGCTATTAAAACTATTACCGTAAAAGCAGGTATCTTTGATAATGCGGGTTACATTGATAGCGCCTGGGGCTCTACACATAATTGCTTATCTCACTTGGTAACTATATCACGCAATAGTAGATCTACACCGTGTCCAATATATTCTCATACACTTTTTCCTTGCTTTGGTGTCGTGCAACTACTCAACATGCTTCACGTATGTGTTGGTGTCATTTTGCACTATGTTTATACAAACGCTTTTAGGTTATGAAGGAGTCGTGCTGTGGTGATAAAAATGTTTTTGGAAGGTGAGCGCCCGGGTGCTATTTTCAGAAATTTGAAAAACCTCGGAGTAAAGCGGGATTTTGTGTACCGAACCATCCGAAGGTACCGTGACACCTGCTCGTTGGATGACCGGAAGAGATCCGGTCGTACTCGTACGGTGCGGACTGCACGAGTTGTTAAAGTAGTCAGGGAACGGATTAGACGAAAATCACAGCGCTCTGTGCGTAAAATGGCCGCAGATCTGAATGTTTCGAGATCGTCAATGCACAATATACTGCAAAATGACCTCGGATTCCAAGCTTTCAAGAAACGTAAGGTTCACGGAGTTTCGGAACCTTCCAAGCAGAAACGACTCGAAAGAGCAAGTCTGCTTTTGTCACGGCACGGTGGGAAAGAATTTATCTTTTCCGACGAAAAGTTATTCGTCTTGCAACAATCCCACAATGTCCAGAACGACAGATTGTGGGCTCTCTCTTCGAGAACTGTTCCTGAGAGTGATAGGAATATTCCACAGTACCAAAGTGCTGCGTCAGTGATGGTTTGGGGAGGAATTTGCAAGCGAGGCAAACTACCACTGGTTTTCATCGAAAAAGGCGTTAAATTGAATGCCGTATATTATAAAACGGAAGTTTTGGAGAAAGTTTTCAAGCCATATGTACAATAGGTGTTTGGAGATGATCACTATGTGTTTCAGCAGGACCGAGCGCCATCGCATAGTGCAAATCTCTTTCAGGGCTGGTGCCGAGAAGATTTGACCGACTTTTTGGACAAGAATGAATGGCCTCCCAGTTCACCAGATCTGAATCCCTTGGATTATTTCGTACCACAGAGCGTCTAATATGAACCAATTCAAAACCATAATCAAACGAATTTGGGACGAAATGCCGATGGAAGTCGTGCGTGCCGCCTGTGACGGTTTCGAAAAACGTCTGGAGCTGATCAAGAAGCTTAAAGGCGGTGTTATTCCAAAACATATGCAGTAGTTGCTCAGTATTATATTGCAATATAATGGGTAAAGTTATCAATAATATCTGTATTATTGATTTGAAATAAATAGAGTCTTATTTTGTATGAGAATATATTCGACACGGTGTATGTTCCGGTGATTTTGAGAATGGCCAATATATTCAATGGCCTTCTGAGGTTTCTCAATATCATATTTATGAACAACATAAAGATAGAGCAAACGCACGGCATGTAATGGGATGAATACCTAACTGGTCCCTACTACAGGTTCCCCCGGAGAAATTTCGGTGGTTCCGGGAGTGGCCAATTTGATCAAGGATCCACTTAAAGTTTATAATAAGGTTTGTGATGAAAAACCAAGAAGAAAGAGCTGTCACATGGCATGCTTTGAGTAAAATAATGAGTTAACCGCATCCAGGACCCTTCATCAGAACCTGTTTCACGGAAATGGCCATATCTCGGTCAATTTAAGGCCGATTTTAGTAATCAATATTTCATTTGCTTGGAACAAGTTTTTTCTTTACGTGTGTTTACTGAAAAAAATGTTTGACAACGGCATCTTGTACAAAATCTCATCACAAATTAAACATGTGAGATAGCCTCTCCGAAAACCCGGAACAACTCTGGTGTCCGAGGACCATGGCCAATTATGTTACCGAGATATAAAATAACATTAATTTCCTAGTCAAAAGCTTCTTGGCAAAATAAAATCAAATAATAATTCATAAAGTAAGAGCACTACAAAAACGTCGGTGGTTTTTCTGAGGCGAAAAAATCTGGTCACGTCTTCCTTCGGAAGGGAAGTAAAGCCGTTGGTCCCGGTTCATATTCATGAGTCGTTAGGTAGGGTCCAGGTGGTGGAGTCGTCTTCCTGGCGTCGGTGATTGTCACCATGTGAGGAAATAGGCCGACGTAAAATAAAAAAAAAAAAAAAAAAAAAAAAAGCACTACAAAAATGATCAAACTATTGCTAGTCCCGATCATTTTGTCTATCCCTTGTTGGTGTTAACCTTTGAGCAATCGTGCCCATGTAAAGGGTGTTCCGATCAAAATTCTGTCAAACAGTAATGTGTGTGAGTCAATCAAAGTTTTTATTAATAAGTCAAAATCTTTTTCAAGCTCAGTTAATACAGAACACAGGAGAGATATTCAGCTAATCTTCATTTTTACCAAATGCGAATTGCCGGGTCTTTCGTTTAATACCTGCCATAAGATTTTGTACAGTCTCCTTGTCCACTTTATTCGCCGCAGAACGCCAGTTTGCGTTGAACTGTTTCTCGCTCACAATAGCTTTTTGAGTCTTCTTAAGCTTCCGCTTGACGATGACCCAATATTGTTCGATAGAGCGGAGCTCTGGCGTGTTGGGAGAGTTCTTGTCCTTGGGCACCACTTGAACGTTGTTGGCAGCATACCACTCCATGGCCTTTTTTCCGTAATGGCAAGATGTCAAATCTGGCCAAAATAGAACGGAACAATTGTGTCGCTTCAGGAAAGGCAGTAGACGTTTTTGTAGGCAATCGCTCAGATAAATTTCCTGGTTGACGGTTCCGGTCGCAATGTAAACGTTGCTCTTCATGCCACAGGTACAGATGGCCTTCCACACCACATATTTCTTCGCGAACTTTGACAGCTTGATGTGCTTGAAAATATCTGCCACCTTTCCCCGCCCGGTTGCCGTATAAAATTCCTGTCCAGGAAGCTGTTTAAAGTCTGCCTTGACGTAAGTTTCATCGTCCTGTACCACGCAATCAAACTTCGTCAGCATCGTCGTGTACAACTTTCGTGATCGTGCTTTGGCCGACGTGTTTTGTTTATCGTCGCGATTTGGAGTCACCACTTTCTTGTAAGTCGACAGTCCAGCTCGTTTTTAGCTCTATCCACGGTTGAAGGCACCATTATCAGCTTCTTTGCAACATCTCGGACGGAGAGGTTGGGGTTCCGCCCGAAACAGTGGGCAACTCTTTTGTCGTCGCTGTGACCTCCGGCTTTCGATTTCCCCCCGATCCAGCTTTCCTGACTGTCGACAAACGTTCACCGAACACTTTTAATACGTTGGTAACAGTTGATTAACCCACATTCAACAATTTCGTTAACATGGCGTGAGAGTTGTTTGGATTTTCGCCATGCACTTGTAAAATTATGATGCGTTGCTTCTCTTTCTTCGACGACATTTTGATAACTGAAGTGCTAATCTCAAAATCATAATAGAGGCATGATGCTAAACGCACACATCTTCAAAATGAGGTGTGGTAATGTACGATGAAAGGAGTTTAAGTCGACCAAATTTTGACCCTTTACTTTGTACAACACATGAAGATTTACCCTTAACACCTCGATGCTGAAGCACCAGTCGAACCAAGCTGTGTTTCTCAAGAAACTCGTCGTGGAAAAAACAGCGTATTCCTTGTTTACTGGAGTTCCTGAAATTGCGCGGTAGAACACGATATTGCGAAACGTGTTCGTGTAAATAAATACGTAGTGTATCAAGTTTAACATAACTGGTTCAAAATTCGTATATCTCGTAGTCCTGACCATCTAGACGGCTTCTGTCCTCAACAAAAAGGTCCAATAGAGCAAGACTTTTTCATTGGTTAAGAATATTATTACAACGCAGCGCTAGTGTGCAAGTTAATTTCTTAAAAAGGCTTTATCTTAAGATCCTGACCCGGAGATATTGAAATCATTGGAGATAGGACTGAGTCTCACCCGGTTGGTACTTACCACATGAGCTGGGAAATCAATAGAAGCATAAAGTTGACAGAAGGCACGATATGCTTCTAGGGACTCTAATTTCACCAAATCTTTCAATCGTAATTCAAGGTATAGATTGCTCTTAGGACGATCAACTTGCTTGTTGCAGATATTAGTTCCAGTAGTAAAATAGTTTGTAGAGTGTAGTTGTACAAATTGATAGTTTACAACTACAAAAATAAGAGCCTACGTTGGGCATCGGCTGTGAACGGTTGTCTCGAGGCTTTGTTGCGCACTATTTTTTTACCGGGCATTAGGTAAACGCAGTGGAGGTAGAACCAATAGTGGTTGTATTGGAATAAAATACCTGCTATATCAAAGAAATTCTGCAGTTCTGCTCACAAGTTGGCTACATGACGTTCAACTAGATTGCGCGGAACATTTGAGTTGAAAACATATTTGTTTTAGTGTTTAGTGTAATCTACAAAATTTCTTATGTTTTCATACACACTATACATTTTTTAATAACGGTTAAAATTGATATTATTTCACATGAATTCCATTTTTTTGCTCGTCATTATCTTAAATACTATTTCTTTTAACAAAATAAAACCGCAAAAACATTATTTTTATGATTTTTCTGGATTTTTTCGCTGTGCCATTATGGGCTCACAAAAACACACATAGTGGTTGCATTCGAATTTGAACAAGTGATTTATGTCTGAATTTGGGTATTGTATTAATCACGTTGTACCCAAATACTTCTCGAATCACACAGCCGGCGGATGTCGCCATATTTAAACCGCTCAAGAGTGCCTGGAAGAGTGCTGTTTCGGACTGGCGGATGGAATACGGAGGAGAGAATCTTTCACTGAATCATTTCCCCGGCGTGCTGCAAAATGCGATGGATAAAGGGATCAAGAAGGCCAGTATCAAGAACGGTTTCAGAGTTTGTGGTCTATTTCCCTTCGGGGCCGATAATGTTGACTGTGGGAAATGCATTGCCAAGTCAATAAGACAGAATGAAGATCACCCTGCAGATGTTGACGTAGAAGAGATGGTTGAGAAGGATCCCCGGGCGTTTGATACGGACGAGATAGTTCCGGGACCAAACATGATCGAAGAGCAAGGCGTTGTTCTTGAAGAATTTGTAATTATTCCGACATCAACAATCGAGGCGGCAATAGATTGCATCGGCAGGGATCGCATCAACGGATTCAGCCGTGGCTCTGTCAACTCTGAAGAGGGAGAAATCATCCGGAAGCTCTATGAGACGTTGCTGATGCCGTTCGATTGGTGGAATATGGAGGCTGGCCGTGAAATTCAGGACGCATCTGTTTCGAAAATGGGTGAAGATTTCTCTGATGTGGAGGAGCGTAACGAAACAGCTTTCATTCCAATGCAAGAATGGAATGTAAATAACGTTGCAAGTCGTAAGATGAGCATTACGGATTTGCGGAAGACGCCATTAACTCCCCGTATAAACAACAGTCATAGGAACTACAAAAGAAAATATCACCCAGTACTGACAGCATCCGAGCGGCTACAAAAAAATCGTCTTCTTGAGGAAGAAAATGAAAATGAAGCAGGAAGCGAGAAAGAAAGCCAGAGCAGAGGAGAGAGAGCTTGGAGAATTCTGCAATATCGACGACCTGATCAACCTCCATTTTTTGGGGGCGTAGCGTACCTCGGGGGGAGTGGTTGTGTGGAATTGTTTCTTCTTCGGGAGACTTTTGGGGGGGGGGAGTAAATTTCCGAGTTTTTCTGTTTCTTCAGTTGTTGTTAAGGTGGTCATGGGGGTTTTTTCGGTGTTTTTTTTGTGTTTTTTGGGTTTTTTTTGTTGGGTTGTTTTTTGTGGGGGGGTTTGCTGGGGGGGGGGGGGGGGGGGGGGGGGGGGTTGTTCTGGAACTCGTGACACGATCGGCATTGTCGACGTTGATGGATTTTGCCAGATCTTTACTAGCACTTCTGAAGTTTGTGGCGTTGTCAGATACGAATTCTTCTGGAACGCCCCTTCTGCAGCAAAATCGTCGAATTGCCACCTTTTTTTCCTTTCTTCGGCCGACGTTTGCATCTATCGGCCCCAAGTAGTCTACTCCGACTGAACTGAACGGTCACACATAGAACCGGTAATGGAGCTTCTTTTGAAGTTTGAGAAAAGCATCGCTAGACACGGCACCAAAAGCAAGTCTTCATAACTTTAAGAACTACAAACCGTAATTTCGGGACGTGGAAACGCTGTTTCAGTTCATTGAACACTGTTTCGCTGTTTGCGTGTCCGAACTGCTCATGATAATGTTGAATCACTCTTTTTGTGATGACGTCGTCTTTATGTAGAATAATTGAATATTTTGTGTCAAACGAGAGCTGCCTTTTCAAGTCTGCCTCCAACACGGATCACACCGCTGTCGTCCATAACTGGAGCTAGTTTATACAATGTGCTTGACTTTCCGATCCTCGACGTCACGTGTCCTAGTTGCGAATGAATTCTGTGCCATGTACAGACTTTATCAGGAAAATGGGTGTAGTGAACCTGTTTCCACAATACTGCTTCTGCTTTCTGGAACTCTTCTTGTTGAGCCGGACAGCAGATGTGGCGCCACTGTGGCTTCAGCATCCTTGCTTGATTTTCCGTTGCCTTGGTTGTCCATATTGGTTAACTTTTCTGCTTGCGACGACAGTTTTCGATAAACTCTGAGTGCATATGCTGTTGCTCTTATGATGCGAGTCTAGCGAGACATCAAGTGGACATGAATCAACGGATCCACTCTATCTCATCCGATCGTAGACGGCCAAAGTAAGCCAAAAAAAACACAGCGAATCAAAACAACAAACAAAGATCTGGTACCGAATAGCGTAAGAATGTATTCCAAGGTGCAAGGTACAAGGCGTACTTGGGACCAATGGGGTATAATAGCCGTACAAACAATGCATCCCAACACACTTATGACTAAAATGAAAAATCTTGGCGTATTTGAAAACATTACACTTTTTGCTATTTTAGACCACAGTGCACTGATGGGGGCGCCATCTGTTGGCAGCCCGATAGAAACACGATGTAAAAATAATAGCTCACTGTCAGACCAACGTATCATGCCTTATTCGATCGCTTGGAACAATCTCTGCGAAATCGCAAAACGGTGAACCAGCTGACAGTTGAAACAGTTGAACAAGCGAGCGTCGCCTCCAGAGAAAACGAAGAAACTTTTTTCGACGCCTACTTGCGCTTGAAGGTGGATGGTTCCAGCACGAAGTGATGTCAACCGCATTTTCCACGGAATTCCTGGCGCTGTAGCAATCGTGTTATTTATTTGTTAGCTTCGCCATCATGGTGGTAGACGACATCGTGCGCCTTGACATAGAGTTGACTGCAGGGAAAAGAGAAGAAATTTATAAGCCTTTTTCCGGTCCAATTTTTTTTGCTCATTCTAAAAGTCGAGTTTCCAAGAACTGGCATACTGCGGGGAACAATCTGTTTCTTCCCGTTGGCTGAGTTGAAGGTGATGGCGAGGTGTTGTTGCTTGCGTTTATTGCTGTTGTAGTTGTGGGTGGTTCTTGTGGCATTCTGGTTAGGTGGTGTTGTTAAACATTGACATAACATCTCTGCCACATTACTCCTAAAAGTCCTCTTCAGTGCAATCATCCGTGGAGTCCACACAAACCGGAAGTCATTAATTCCTCTCTAGGTCGATTTAAATGAACATTCCCTTCGGAACCACAGAGGCGGAAGGAGAAGAAATGCGAAAAAATTCCCTTGAAAGGTGCCAACATTTTCCTCAATCCGCCACAACCAACTCAGCCACGGGACGCATTTCTTGAGCGATATTCACAACAACGAGTCGCGCTCTTTTGACACCCCACAAACAGCAACAACAGGCGAAGAAATTCCTTCCATGGGACAGGCACAGGCGGTGAGCCAGCCTTGCTGAGGGTTGTGTTTCGTGGAAAACATTTCCACCATTAGGTTTGGGGGAATGGAGGGGACCACCCCGGTACAAGGCTGAAGACGGAATAATGAAATGAAAAGAACATTTACAAACAACTCCAGAGCGTCTGCGGTCGACTCCTGGAGTACTGCTGCGATGGGATTCCCTAGCTCTGAAGTGCGCTCTGATGGAATATCCTCCCCGGTCGGTGTGGGCTGAGCGGGGTTCTGGGTGACAGAAACAATTTCATTCCGCCCGGAGGCACAGTGTGGCCCTTTTCGACGAGTGGGGAATCACCGTTGTTAATACCCACGTGTAAGTGATGCGGTAGATGAGAGCAAACTGAGCTTGGACGGAGGATTTTGGAAGCATGAAATGTTAACAGAAATACCTGATGGAAGACTAGCGAACGATGCTTAGGATAATAAATCCAGCTTTCAGAACAGATGCAACCTAAAAGCTTGAGAGCAAAGAAACCACAGCCACACCCTGGCAACACTTGCGTCGACTATCATCATCAGCATCGAAAAAATCAGGGGTGCCAGATGTGGAGATGTCGAATCGTGGCGAGAACAGTTTGGTTAGGTGTTTGTCGAGGTTGTCATTAGGGTGTTTTTGGTTGTGTCATAAGAATAATTCGTTAGTTAACTTAAACTAACAGTGGAATCATAAATTCTCCGCGTGCTTTGGGGAAGACGGAAGAAAACAATCCAATTCCTCGTGGGGTATGTGGGGGGGGGTGGTTTTGGTTTTTTTTGTTGCTCGCGCCGGAGGAAGAGAAGAATAATTTTTTTTTTGTTTTTATTGGGGGGTGTGGGCCCGGGGGAGAATTTTGGGGGGGTTTTGTGGCTATATTTTTTTTTTTATTAGGCTGGCCCTCCCCCGCGGGAAAGTTGTGGGGGGGGGGGGGGGGGTGGTTTAATTTGTTGTGGTGGGGGTTTTGTTTTGTTTTTTGTTGGGGGGGGAAAGGAAACGTACGCGGTGAAAAAGTTGTGTTTTATTTTTTTTCGGTGTTTTTTTTCTTTTTTTTTAATTGTTTGACATTGGTGGTTCTTTCAGCGGTTAATTGTATTTATAAATTTTTTTTTTCTTTATTGTGGAATGATTAATGGTGTGTTATATAATATGTTTTTTTTTTTTTGTTTTTTTGTGGGTTATTTATCTTGATTATTATAGGTTGTTTGGGGGGGGTACACACAAAGAATAATGATTGTTAGAATTAAAAAAAGCATTGCTAAAATTGAAAAGTTGCGTTGGTTCTTTTTCGTAGAAAGCGTTTAGCTTTCACAACAAAAACGTTCAAACTGTCAAATCAAAATTTTCCTGCTTGGTACATTTAAAAGTTGAAACTTTCAAAATGAATTGTAGAACTGTCAAATCGAAACCGAGGCATCGTTGAAAATAAAAGCAAATTATTTTTATTTCAAAATGAACTTTCAACCAGAAAGTGTCGTACAATTCAAATAAAAGTAATTTGTTAAGATTGAAATTGAAAATAGTTTTAACATAAATTGTTTTTTTTTCAGATGAATCATTATAAATTTTAATAAGACAGCTATTTGTTTGAAAATCATTTGATTTTAAATAAAAGTCGGATATAATTAATAAAACATTATTTTTTCGTTTTGTAAACAAATTTTTCTTGTTAGTGGTTCATGTAGTAAAGAACGGATTTTTATCTTCCTACTATGTTGGAGTCGTTTTTCGCTCGCCGTCAGGATATAACTAATAATAACAGCATTCCCAAACACACATATAAAAAACAATTATTAAACTTATACTGCACGACGTTTCTCACAATTTGCATGAAAAAAAATCAGACATGAAAGTAGTCACTGACGCCGGTGATTTCCAGTTCGCACATCGAAGGCGTCTTCACTTCTGTTTCGGCCGGATGAGTGTCGGACCCGGTGTCCTCCATCGTTGAAATGGCGGTTGCCTCGTGCACACCTGGCGTCACCTAGGAATCGGACTTCGAGAGCGAATCGTTGGACGATGGACCGGTCGTCGACGGGGTTTGCTTGGACGGATTCGTAGTTCGCATCCGATTCGCTGCCCGTGAGAGATTCGTAATTGGAAGAAAGTCGACTGTTGCTATTGTTCGTTGGGGTCTTATGCTGCTTCATGTAACTTATTAGGTTGTCCGGCGAGCTGGTACAATACAATATAATAACAATACAATATAATAACAATACAATATAATAACAATACAATATAATACACCACCGAGTCTCACCTCAAAATCCTCCACAAATCCCTTCACTAAGAAACAGAACAATATCCGTGAGAAGCTAAAATGTTTTCCCGGACGGATTAAAAGAACACGATAACTATGACAGGTAAACCAAATTCTTTTTTTTTCTTGCTTTTTGTGTTAGTGGATTTGATAGTTTTATATTTCATGGTAAAAGAAATCACTTTTAAATTTACACACTGAACCGAAACATAACACTTTCAAATCAAGTGAAGAACTTTCATTATAGATAATTTTACTTTCAATTTAATGAAAAATAAACACTTTTGAGAAGTAAAGCGCAAAACTTTGGATAAAACAAGATTTATTTTTTGTGTGTAATGCACGATATACAGGGTGTTTGGTTCCTTAGTGCAAATATTTTTGGGCGGGAGGGGAAATAATTTTAAAGAAAAAAAATTTTTTTGGGTATGGCGTAAAGTCTAATGTGGTGGTGTTTTTTGTTTTTTTAGGTGGTTGGTGGTTGTTGGTTGTTTGGTGGTTGGAAAAAAAATTATTTTTTTTGGTTGTTTTTTTTTTTTTTTTTTTATGAGAAAAAGAATTTATTTAAAATATATATTTATTATTTAGTTATGATTATTTGGTTTTTTTTTTTTGGGGGGTGTTGTTATGTTTTACTTTTTTTTTGTTTTTTTTGTGTTTTTTTTTTTTTTTTTGTATATTATATAGTTAGTGATTAAAAAAAAATAAGTGTGTAAGAGAGTTCTTTTTCTCTTTTTGTCACCAATTTTTTAAAAAAAAAAAATATATAAAGAAGGGAGGGGGTGGGGATGGGGGAGGTGTGGTTGGGAGGGTTGGTGGGGGGGCGGGGGCGGGGTGAGAAAATTTTGACGTAGGACTACGTCTGTGTTTTCAATACTGGGGTACACGTTCGAATTACGAAAATTTGGAGCGTCACGAAAAATATATAGGTTTTAAACGCTAATAACTAAGTCAATCCACGATCGATTTCCGAAATGTTTGCACCAATCGATCGGGACATTTTCTACGCTTCGATTTCAATATTTAAAACTATTGATTTTCAACATTCAACTATTGAAATTAACGCAAATATAAGGTGATGTCTTATAATGCCGATTTTTCAGAGTAAACATACCAAATGCACAGTACTTATCTATCACAGACTTCAAATTTAAGTAAGGAACGTCTCACATGCAGCAGTGCACGATATAAAACAGGGACACCTTCAAATTTTCTTCATTCGCTCGGCAGCTATGGAGCTGTGCAGAGCGGCAATGGGCCAGTACTGCTCTGGCAGCTGGCGGTTGCAAGTGCCCTGAAGGAGGGTACGTGGGCGAGCAACCATCCAGAATGATGGCTCAGCGGCTGTCGCTAGCAAGTGGCTGGCTGGACAGCCATTTTTGATGCAGTCGTGTGCTATGCCAAGCTTGTAGGAATTTGGATATCACAATATGATGTACATGTATATGTAAAGGCATATATGACGATTATTTTGAAATATATGTAGATGATATATGGTCATGATATTGATATATGTGTAGATGATAAAAATGTATTTGATGATGATATTGATATGTTTGAAGATGATATCGATATATATGTAGAAGATGTAGACGCAATTTTGAGTGTTAAAAATCCGTAATCACTATGTCTATACAGGCAGAACGGCATTTTTTGGGATAGAACCATCTGTGTTTAGCGCCCTGGTTCCCAAATTTCGACAGAATGTCAATAACTATTATATGATGTATTTCACACAAAAAGATCTCTTCAGGGCTACTATTCTGATTTTGAAAGAGTGTTATACTGAATTACTATAAGAGTTTGCTCATTGTATCCGCAAGACACCTTACCTAATTCGTAAATCCTGGGCGATCCTGAATTTCGCACTATTTCTGTTCGATAAATACCAAATATTTCTTAAAATCATGTTTCGGTATAGAAAATAACTCAGGGTCGTTTAAAGTTTCTTTGCCCCTTGCAATCGCAGCCCGCTGGTTGCTGGCATGTTATTTATTTATTTATTTATTTATATAACTCCGACTGATTAAACATCTTATTGAAATGTAATGGGGAAAAGTCCCCTAAAAAGTAAAAAAACCCCTTTCTCTAAACCGTACTCTACATTTATCAACAAAAATAAAAGGAATACAAAGCAAGTAAACAGAATTAATTCTTGTACAAACACAAAACTTGTCAGTAAAATTAGAAATAATATTTCATGATGGAATCAGTCGTCTGGTATCCAGTATGTGGTATTTGTCAGCATTTCCGAACTAGCGGCTTTCCATCCAACTACGCTGAATACGGTGACGGAAGGTCTCAGCGGAACAGTTGAAGTCAAACAGAGCGTAGAGCTCATTGAAGCGCGATGACATTAATCGAATTGGATCGTATTGGCCGTAGTTTGCAGCACGGGTTCCGAGCTGCAGAAAATTTTTTGTTCGCGGAACTCGTTCAGGAGCTTAGATAGATAGTTCTGCCAGAATTCCTGGAGAGTCGATTCTACCTAGCAGCACTTTTGCCGCGAAGACTGCTTGCATGACTGTACGCCTATGTTCCAACGTTTCAATACCCAAGAGTGAGCAACGATCCTGGTACGATGGAAGGTTGGCAGGATCATTCCACAGCAGATGACGGAGAGCATAACGAACAAATTTTCTTTGAACAGCTTCAATCCTCGCAATCCAGATTATTTGATACGGACACCACACCAAGGCTCCAAGTTCCAGAATAGAACGCACGAGAGAGCAGAACAATGCTTTCAGACAGGTGGGATCACGAAACTCGTCGGAGATCTTAAACATGAAACCAAGCTGTCTGTTGGCTTTGGTAATCATATCTGTGTAGTGTTGTCTAAATTTTTAAACCAGAGTCAAACGTGGTCACGAACAGTTTCAACTTTTAGCAGAGGCTGGTTGTTTATTTTGTAATCAAATGCAATTTTGTTCAATTTTCGATGGAATGTGATATTGAAGCATTTGTTATGATTTCCCTATTGCAGGCATAATTTATTAAAACAAGTCTTTCAATGTTGGTAATGTTCTCTTCAGAATCCAACCAGTGCTTGAAAGTGTTTCTGTTCGTTTTAGTGCGTTGGACAAAGTCCCTACCTTGCAATAGGAATCAAATACTCTTGCGAAAGTGTTTGAAAGAGAAAGTGAAATGTCGCAGAATATGGCTGCGAAGTATCAGAGCAATCGGAGCGAATAAATCTTTAAGCTATTTTAAATAGTAGCATGAATTTAAAGTCGACTTTCAAACATTTGGAGAAGTAATTAAGGGTTTATTGAATTCCTGCAAAAAGAAATTATCGTTTAAATTGATGACCAATTAACATAATGATTTTTATACAGTTACATATTCTATAAGGAAACCTTGTATGTACTTGTATATTAAATTCATATTTCGAACATGTTCTCAACTATCTTTCATGCCATGACTACGTCCATCGACTAGGGTAGAGATCAAATGAAAATTCGAAAAATAGCAACCATCACGAATATTTGAAACATTTCGAACGCTACTAACTTTATCATTTCTCAATAGATGTTTAAGATTGTTGCTTCAATCAGTTGAAACTGTCAAGTCAATGTCATAAATATCATGAATAATTGACTTTTAATGCCCAAACAGACTTTCAACAATCAATAACGCAAAAAGGATAATAGTCTCCAGCTAGTCGATCATTTCAACACAATCACCACTGCCAGCACAGCCGTTGCCCTTCCATCATACCAACATTTAAATGCAATCTAGCACCGACAAAAGATTTGTAAAGAGCAAATCATAGAATTTTCTAACATACATACTTATCTATGCCGATCCAACGTCCCATTAGAACAGCACCTACGTTTCAATGTTGCTCTACGAAACGAACGAAACTAATCTACCATGTTGAACCAGACAATGCATCAAACGGTTTAACTTTGTCTAAATAAACCGGTCGTGTGTTATATACTGATTTTCGGCAAGGCTTCTTGATCCAATCGATCAATGCAGCATCTATTCTAATACCGGCAATTAAAAATAATAATAATAAAATTCATTACAAATTACTACGTAGTCCTACGTCAACTTTGCGTACAACCCCATTGGGCTGTCCCTTATAGTTTTTTGCATAACTCGAGAACAATTCAAGCAAATGGATCCAAATTTGGCATGTGGAAGTTTTTAGAGTCAAGAAATGTTTCTACCATAAAAAGATCCATTCCCCTCTTAAAAGGGCGAGTTTCTCATACAAATGAAAGTAAATGGAACCAAATTTGGCATGTAGAGTTTTTGTAGACAATAAAAAGTCACTACTGTGGTTTGAGAGGATCTCATACACATGAAACACAAATTTAAACCAAACATGAGAACTATCTTCCTGTAAGAATTTTTTTTCGGGGATTTTGGAGCCGGAGAAGATTTTTATGATGGTTCGAGACTCTTCCCTCGTCTGGAAAAGGGGGGATCCCATACACATGAAAGACAAATTTCTGCATAACTCGAGAACTAAGCAAGCAAATGGAATTAAATTTGGCATGTGGGGGAACCGAATTTGGTTTCATTTGCTTGATTAGTTCTTGAGTTATTCAGAAATTTGTGTTTCATTTGTATAATAGACCCTCTTTTCAGAAAAGGGAGGGGTCTCAAGTCACCTTAGAAACATTTCTTTCCTTCAAAAATCTCCACATGCCAAATTGGTTTAGTGGATTAGTTCTCGAGTTATGCAGAAATTTGTGTTTCATTTGTATGGTAGGCCCCCCTTCCACAGAAGTGAGGGGTCTCTTACTTTCATAAGAACCTTCTCCTGTCCCAAGAACTCCTCCATACAAAATTTCACGCCAATCGGTTCAGTAGTTTTTGAGTCTTTAAGGTTAAGACAGACAGACGGACAGACAGAAATTCATTTATATATATATATAGACGAATTTCACGCCAACTCATCCAGTGTTTGGCAGCATCCTCTCAGAATCCAATGAAACTTTGTGGGTTTGTAGACTTTATTTTTTCAAGCAACTTTGCATGCTTTGTTTTTTCAAAAATTATCTAGACTGCCTGGGTTTAAGTTTTTTGATAGATTTTTTTTTTAAAAAGCAGAAGACTTACAAAGAAGTGATGTATGAGTGACTCTTAGAAAACTGTCTAAACTTTTATAAAACAATGTTAAATCGATTCTTACAGGCTAAAACAAATATATTAAAATTTAATGTCAATTTGCAAAAAACGACTATCTTAGAATTGGACTAAATTTTTTCTTAATTAAGGCAATATCATTGTCTAAAAGTTCGCCATACAGTGTAAGATGAGCCTTAGAAAGCTTTTCTAATAACAAATTTTTCATGTCCTATTTTTACTGTGTATCGCGCCAACTCTTCTTATAATTTGGTCTTAAAAACTCGCAGATGCCAATTAAATTTAATTGGATTTTTTAAGGGTCTTTGAATGTTTGAAAAATCAAGGCTACCATATGAAAAGGGCTTATTTTTTTTTTTTTTTTCAAACGTTAGTAATAAAACAATTAAATCAGGTGGTTGATTCTGTTTATTACCAAAACTTTGAAGTATATTACAAGAAAGACGATAAATTGGAAAACAAAAGCTTTATCATAATATCTCAAGTATTGACCCATGACTCAATAGCAGTTCAGTTGTTTATATCAAAATTGCAAGATTTAATCAAACAAAATTCAATACATTGCTGCAACGTCTCATGTGAAAGTTTCATGTGATGCCATTGGTGGTACTCTGAAGCGAATGTCAGAGAGAGCCTTGCTCAAGATTATGGAAACACATTCGAAACTCCTCGGGAACTATATGACCGGGCAGTTGAACAGACAAATAAAAGTATTACAAAACTGAATTTCTGCTTCATATCAGTTGAAGCTTTGTAAATTACTTACCACATTAAATATATGAAGCTTTGTTAATTACTACTACTTGAGTTATATGGTAATTCGAATAGATTTTCTATTGGACGAATTCGTAGTTCGCATCCGATTCGCTGCCTGTGAGAGATTCGAAATTAGAAGAAGAAAGTCGACTGTTGCTATTGTTCTCCTGGAACAAAAGGTCCAAGGACAAACGGTTCAAGGACGAATGGTCCAAGGACAAATGGTCCAAGGACAAAAGGTCCAAAGCCGAGAGTTCCTAGAAAAAAAGGTCGAAGGACAATAGGTCGAAGGATCCTAGGACAAAAAGTCCTAAGACAAAAGGTCCTAAGATTAAAGGTCCTAAGACAAAGGGTCGTGGGATGAAAGGTCCTAGGACAAACATTCGAAGAACGAAATTTTTAAGGCCAAATGATTGAAAACCTTTTAACATCTGACCACATTTACAAAGAGACACATTTACAAGGACACATTTACAATCTTATCTAGTTGAATCTTATCTTATTTAAAGGATCCTGGAAATAATTGGGCTAGATGACGTCTATTTTTTTTTACACAGCATTGATGCATGCGGCATATTAAAGACATGATACAAACGTCAAAGCGGCCAGGCCCACTGCGTTGCATTTACCGCAAAGATGATTCTGTACAATGAGTTAGATTCAAATTGTAGTGTAACATAATACAAACATGCAACTTGACTCATAATCATAAATTCCACGAAGACCTTTTTTCTAGACCCACCAAGTTGACATTCAACGGTCACACCAGAAAACAAACACCAAATATAAAACATCAGTACCTTCCGTGCTGATGCCATCAAACATCCAAATAATTGCAACGGAATAAGCTTCCACAAAATGAATAAATTTGAACCACAACTCATTTTGTGAATTAACAGGGGATGAAGCCTCGAGTTGAAAATGATAGAAATTTTAAAATACTTGAATTTAGAACAATATATAGCATGTCATATAATGGTAGGACCTCACCCTGGTATTATCCAAAGCCTGTGCAGTGCAAAAGTTTCAATTTGCCACGAAAGATACATTCTCCTACCACAGTCTAATCATATCCGGAAAAAGAAAAACCGATGGCTCCATCGGAGTGCAAACAAGCATCTGAATTGAGGGCTACCCCGGCGTAGTGGTTAGCATTCATTCCTCTGACGCCAAAGTCACGAGTTCGAATCTCACCCCCGGACAAGTTACGGAAATACCCAAAGAGGTGTTTGAGTGACTACGACAGGAGATGAACCTGCCCGAGGCTGAAAATTTCGAAAATCAAGGAATTAAAAAAAACATCTCAGCTTCACATTCGTTTGTCAGCGCAGACATCAACGATTCCTGATGCCGGAACCGTTCCTTGTTTTGACGCCAAAAGTTATCCGCAAACAATACTCCTTTCGTACCAAACCGGTTGTTCGAATCGAGAGCGCACAAAACTTCTTCGAACGCGTGAGCCAGATTTTCGTACTGGGAAAGTAAGCACTCACTATTGGCACAAACCACTCCGAAGTGCCTGCGGCTTCCAAAGGATTGATTGGTCAGTGTCGGCGGAAGAAGACAAAATTCCTAAGCTCGCAGCCACTGCGCACGTTATGTTCGTCGAAAAACACGTCCACGCGTGAAAAATGCTTACCACAATTCTTCACAAGAGGACCGCAAGTCTCATGACAAAAAGACCAATGACAGATAGCTTTAGATAGAAAATTAAAAAAAAGAAAATTAAAAAAAAAACAACAAATCCAAGGTCAAAGGTTCAAAACCGAGTGTCCAAAGCCAAAAGATTCATGAACAAAATGTCCGTGAACAAAAGGTTCATGGATAAAAGCTAGACAAAAGGTCAAATAGCAATCAATCCAAGGACAAAAAATCAGGGGGGTTGTGTTTAACACACGACCAACTGACGTAGACTACGTTAAACCGTTTGATTAGTTTCGTTAATTTCGTTGCGGAACATTCACGGAACAAAAATAATGAATTTTAACAGGCGCGTAACATTCCCCCTTGCAAGCCAAAACAAGAGTAAACAAAGAAATTGTTTGCAATCTTTCATACAACAGACCTGATTTCAGCGATATCAGGTTTACATTTAAATGAAATATTCCATGAATTAGTGTCAAATCTAGCATTCCAATATGTGCTTCCGAAATTTGCGCATACGTTTGGCATCAAAACGATTACAAATTAAACATATTCTCAGTTTCTCAAAACTTATTTCTTCCTAGAAGTAAAACTCTATCCAACGCGAATCGTTAACACAACAGAATTACAATTCAGAACATTACTAACTGTAATGTGCAGAAAATATTGCTTAGGAATATCATGTTTGAGGATCAAAACGTTATCGGTGATAGCCATTTGTACACAATGGCTGCCAATTGGCACAAACTTAGAAAGTAATGTTAGATAAATTCCAATCAAACAAACTCTCTCAAAATTGAATTAGTCGACCTGAGAAGGACGGATTTCTTCTTGGTCTTTTGAAGAAGCAGGTTATTTCAGCCGTTGCACGTTGCGCCTTGCCAAAAGATGGCTACCAACAATATAGCATTCAGCTACCTGACCAATGGTTGGTAACCAGTGCACCTTCCAGGGTACATGCCATCGCCAGCTGTCAATCAATACTGGCTCGTTGCTCCGCACAGCTCCAGTACTGCCGAACGAATGAGAAAATTTGCGAAGGTGTACCCGTTTTACATCGTTCACTGTTGCATGTGAGACCTCCCTTGCTCACATTTGAAATCTGTGATAGGAAATTACTGCGCATTTAGTATTTTTAGCCTGCAACGCAAAATAATAAGACATCACCTTTCATTTTCGTTATTTACATTTCTTTAAATTTTTTAACGAATATTTTTTGAAAGTTGAATTGACGCGCGGGAAAATTTTCAACCGATTGATGAAATTATGATGAAAATCTACCGAGCATTTATGAAGTTGTAAGCGTTTATTTTGTAACGATATTTCGTGACGGTCGCTTATTTTTAGATTTTCAATTGACACCCTTCCCTTGCCGTAAGACGTAGTCTACGTCAAAAGGAAATTTTCAAAAGACAAAAGGCTCTAAGACAAGAGGTGCAAAGATAAAAGATCCGCTAACTAAATATCCAGAAGGAGCAAAGAAAAAAGGTCCAATGGTCAAAAGTCTAATGGCAAAAGGACAAAAGAAAACAGGTATTAAGACAAACGGATCAAGTGCGAAATGCCCAAAGATTGAAAGATCTACGAACAAACGATAAAATAATTAGGAAGAAAAAAGTTCGTTAGTACTGCAACAGATCCTACCATAAACAGTCTATGGACAAATAATAGACGGAAGAATGTCCAAAGATAAAATATTCTAGTAGAAAAGGTACAAGAGAGTTAACATCAAGGACAACCGTCCACAGAAAAAAAATCAAGAACTCAATACTCCGTGGATAAAATTTCTAAGAACTCATGGTCCACGGACAAAAACGTTGAATTTCCGAGAAAAAATTATCCGACAAGCAAAAGAACACATTGAATCTAAAGAATCTAACTGTTGAAATGAAATTAAAAACGACAAAGCTCTTGTTCAGATGAATGATCGAAAGGAAAACGCACATAGTCGAAACGAAAAAGAATTTTCTCAAGTAGCTTTAAGGTTAAATTTTACCAAATTTAAACCAATATATTTGGTAGTTAAGTATCGATGATAGGTTGTTGAAACATTGCGGAAATTATGTTTAGACCATTCAACATAAAGACTGTATTCGATGAAATTTGGACACACGCAATTGTTCGTAACTTTTTAGCGTGTGGGTAAAAATTATTGAAATTTTAACTGAATGTATTTCATTGTGTTGTGTCAATTGTGTAACGAGTTTCGTGAAAATCGGCGAGTGATTTCAGTGATGGCTTCGAATGAATAAATAGTGCGCCAACAAATTTCGGGCACTCACTTCGAAAACCCAAACGCTTCTCATCGATGGATCGGAAAACAGCTCTGAATCGCACATTCAACCATATCTCATGTGATCAAAACGTTCAAGGACCGTAAGACAACGAAGCGGAAAAATGGTAGTGGCAAAAAACGTGGCACATCAAATCCGGAGAAGGCCAGGATGGTATTGAACCAATTTAAGCGTTATCCCAACATTTCGATCAGGGATGTTGCGAAAAAGGCGAAAGTTTCAGTTTGTTTTGTGCAGAAAACAATGAAACGTTCTGGATTACATGTGTACAAGGTCCAGAAGGCACCGAACCGGAGCAATAAACAGAACTCGGTGGCCAAAAGTCGTGCAAGAAAACTGTACAGGGAGTGGCTCACAAAACCGTTCTGCATTGTGATGGACGATGAGACCTACATTAAAGCCGACACCAAACAAATGCCAGGACAGGAACACTACGTCGCCACCTCTAAGTTGGCCGTTCCGGAGAGTGTACGGAAGAAGAAACTGTCGAAATTCGCCAAAAATTCCTTGTCTGGCAAGCGATCTGCGGATGTGGCAAAATGAGTCAGCCCTTCATCACCTCTGGGACCGTCAACGGACAAATCTACAAGGACGAATGCCTCCAAACACGACTTCTGCCCTTCTTGAGATCGCACGATGGCCCGACACTGTTTTGGCCGGATTTGGCATCTTGCCACTATGCCCGGTCCGTCTTAGACTGGTACAAAGATAATAATGTAGTTTTTGTACCAAAAGACGTCAACCCTCCAAACACTCCGGAACTTCGCCCAATTGAAAAATGTTGGGCAATCATGAAGGCAAAGCTCGTTAAAACTCCAAAACTGATAGAAAATGAACTTGAACTGAAGAAAGTGTGGTTAAAAGTAAGTAAGCAAGTCGGTCCTATCATTGCCCAAAATTTGATGAAAGGGGTCAAGGCAAAGGTGCGGGCATTTGGGTTGGGAGAAGAGGTTCAATAAACCAATGATGTCAAAACTTAACCATTTAGTAGTACTTTATTTCCAGAAAGTTTGAAAGAATCGGGCTCAAGGAAAATTTTTAGTGACCTATTTTGTGTGTCCAAATTTCATCGAATACAGTCTTTATTCTCATACCAATACGAAGCATAATTGTTTTTTAAGGATCCGATGAACTACGTTGAAAATTTGAAAAAGAAATCATCTGGCATCCCTGACCATAACGCTTCTAGCATTACTTTGGCGGCGCTTTCCTGCCATGTTCTGTGTCTGGAAAAAAAAAGTCTCTATTTGCATCGTCATTCCGCGTGCGGCATTATCTAGCCTTCACAACTACTCAGCACGTAGCTCTATGTTGCTTGGACTGTCTTTCCCCAGCGCTATCTGGCGATCCGTAGCTCGGAAAACAAAGTCATCCGCTCGTTGCTGAAGCAGGTCCTCATCAGTTAAAGTGGTTCCGTGAAGTGAGTGCCATTTCGCCCGACGTGCAAAAGTCCTTCGGGACGCAGCAAATGCATCCAAGCTCCAACGACCCACTTTGTCAGATGTCCCTCCAGTGGTGATGGTTTGCATCAGGTGTGTTACTCAGCCCCCCCCCCCCCCTCCCTCCCTCCATAGATGCATTCTGGTGCTGTGGTATGTTGTTGCGACGCTAATGAAAATTGATGCTGAAGTGTGACACCTTGTGAACGACGACGACGACGGCGGCGAAGCAGCTGAACAGCACTACCTACTCAACTCGAGTTCCGTTTACCGATCCACATACACGATGGATGGTGGTGACAAAACGACCGCTCGCAAGTACACCAGCTGCCACACCTGTGGCATTCACGCTTGCATCAGGTGCTGGAGACCGTGTCTGGAGGGAAATGACGAGATGCAATTTCGCACCCCGGTAGTGGCACACATTTCTCATCATCGCACGACCGCAAGTTGGCAACAGCATGAAGATCGTATTGCCTAACTAGTAAGGGAAGATGTTGCAGTGGGTGTAGATTCTTTCGGAGAACAATTTCATCACTATCCAGATAAAAATTGAGCCATATTGATCATTGAAAGCTGAACATGGGAATCGGATTTAAAGCTATATTAAGGAATCATTTTTCTCGAAAACGTTCTTTAGATTTATGTAATATATTTATAGCCTATCTGCACCCACATTCCAGGCAAATATTAATCTTTGTACAAGTAATGATGGGAGCCTTAAATAAATACAGCTTCAACCATTGCCACCAGCACACTCAAAATTAGCACAAACAAGCCTCTGATGTAAGATGCTGGGATTCCTTAGAGCCCCACGTTATCCCTATGCTATTCAAAACACACAAACAGAATCAAATTTGCTCTACCGTTTAGCATCGCATCATTCAGACCTAATCAATTCGTTTCCTTTCTCGTACCTATATGATAAAGTTATCATTCTAGATTTTCTTCAGAAACACAAACATCCATCCTTTCACAGTCCAGGAACTCACCCCTCTGTCAATCTCATCTCCGACGGAGCAAATTTCATCCAAGCAAGCTGCCGCTGCCGTTCGATTTTCAAACCCATTTGTGTCCGACAGAGCTCAAACAAAATCATCACACGTTTCAGCTGCCAACGATGGGATTCAGAAGCTGATTGGATGTGCCGACAGCTGATCTGACAGTTTCTTAGTATAAATTTCAACAGTTTTCTGATTGTGGTTGAAAATTGACTTTGTGTTCTCCACCCACCAGGAAAGGTACGGTGCTCAGTTAATATATTTTCCCCTTCTCAAACATAAACTATGTGCTTTTAGGAGAAGTCCATTCCTTGGCGTGTTAGGAGGAATCCCACATTCTTCACCTCATGACCACGGTTCGTTCTTCTGCAACTATTAGTAGAACTACCAGCTTTAGAGGCACAAGTTAATTCCTGCTTACCGTCTTCCGCCCACAGCGGAGGGGTTTTATTGTTGTATGAGGTTTAAGTTTTAATTAAATATTTAATGGAAACTATTTCGCAAACTGAGATAAATCAGATAAACGAGCGAAAGTTTCCCCACGGGGACGGTCGGTCGGTCAGAATCCCCCGGACCGGGTCCTGTAGGATGGCTTAAGTGTTATGGAGTGTGATAGCTAGTACGTTATATTCTTCCGTGAAACTTCTTTCTTGCAGCTCCCGGCGGTTGGGGTTGGGAAAAAGGGGAGAAAAGGGAAAATTTGTTTAGAAAAATTTTTTTTTTTTCCTCTTTTTAATAATTTTCTCTGCTGGGCATTAAACTGGGAGAGAAAATTTTTTTTTTTTTTACCCTTTTTTGGCCGACGATAACGTTAATTTTCTCCTTTTAGTGTAACACGAAAAAAAAAGAAAAAAAAAAAAATTTAATTTTTTTTAATAAAATAACCTTTCACATAGGGGGCAATTATAGAAGTCGAGTCGACCGTCACTTTGCTCGACAGATTTATTTTGCCATTACAGTAGTCGAGATCGACGATTTTTTGTCGAGCAGGTCGACTCAGTAGACTGTGCGAAAACGGGTGATTGATTTGTCACATTCCTTCGAGTAAGTTTGTTTTGATTCGCGATTTTCGTCTAGAAGTAAGGAAACCATATTTTTTTATATTTTTGGAGAGGAATATCAGAAAAACTATTTTCTTCCAGCGAAAAATGTCCATTCCTTACAAGAAGACAAATTACCGTCAGTTCGAACGGCTCGTCGAACTGATGAAAATGAAAGCAACGAAATCGAGCCTTCAGTATTCCAATCACTCTATCTATTACACTTCTTGCTTGACTGTTCTTGTGGTTGCTCACGACTTCCGATGCGGGTGTTCCGGTAAGGTGTAAGCAACACATGTTCCTGTGGAAATCCAGCATCTCTTGAAAGTGTTTAATTCCATGATAAACTTGAAATAATGCACAACGTAATTGTCAAATACATGAACTACGAACTTCGCACACGTTCTAAGGAATTGTCAAAAGTATTGCAAGCTTTACGGGAGTTTTACGTACATGTCGTGATTGATATGAAGATTTCGAAGAGTTTATAGTATTGATGGAAATTATTATAGTCAAATTTATAAACGTATCAGTTGTTCTAAACATTTTTGTGTGTTTTTTAAACAATGCAAACTTATATGAGCATTTCGAAAGTTCTATAAAATTTTCGATAGATACACTTGGAATTAAACAGCAACTCTAATAAAATGTAGAAAGCTGAGCAAAATGTACGTTAGTATTTAGAGGTTTTTATCTCTAGATATTAATGTCTATTTTACCACTTCCCGGGGCCACCGAAATGTTCCTGGGGGAACCTGTTGCAGGGGCGAATTACATTTTGACTCCAAAACATGCCGTGCGACAGCTCGATCTTCATGATTTTTACATAAATAAGGTTTTGGTATACTAGAAAAGACCATTGGCCACATTGGCTACTCCCGGGACCACCGGAACGACCCCGGGGGAACCTGTAGTAGACCAATTACATTTTTACACCAAAACATGCCGTGCGACAGCTCTATCTTCATGATTTTTCATAAAGAATGTTTAGATATACGTAAAAAGACCATTGGGCATATTGGCCGTTCCCGGGATCACCGGAATGTTTCCGGGGGAACCTGTAGCAGGGGTCAATTATTTCGCCAAAACATGCCATGCGACACCTCTTTCTTCTTCTTTTTTCATCACAAAGCTTTGGAGGAGGAAATACACTGTGAATTCTGGTTTCCAATGTGGACCAAAGTGGCACGATGATGTTCAAATCCGGAGATTGTGCTGGCCATTGCAGATGCTTAAAGTTCTCATCGTGTTCCTTATACCAAAAATTGATAATTCCGGCAGTAAGAATGGGCGCATTGTCGTCCTGAAAAATTCCCTCGCTGTTCGGAAACACAGTTTTCATCATGGAAAAAACCTAACAAGATTCATGTTCAAAGTTATTTTCACAAAAATTACAACATCATAGCATGAACACACCTGATCGCTCGAAACTTCTTCATAATCATTAGCAGTGATCTTTCCTTCCATGACGACGATTGGCTCAACTGAGTACAATGATATGGCACCCCATACCTTAACAGGCCTTCCGCCGTTCTTCACAGTTGGACGCAGACAATCACTTCTTTATGCCTCTTCCGGTTTCCTCCACACATAAACCCGCCCTGTAGTAGGGAATTGCGTGTACGATTTCCTTCAGAAAAAGCGCTATAACTCTTGCGTAAGGTGCAGAATGCAAGGTATACTTCGGACCTAGGGGTTCTACAAAAGTGAACCAATTTCAAATCGCTAGTTTCATATTGATTGTTGATACAATGTTAATGTTGTAAAAGATAACATTATATGCGATTTGGGTGAAAATTATAACGCTGTTGTTCCCTCATCGGAGCCAAGACTTAAAGTAATGGGCATGGAAACTCAGACATTTTTATTGTAAACTAGCTGAACCCGGTGCGTGCGCTGCTACGCTTGCAACTAAATGAAGGAAAATTTAATATAACTGTCACGTTTATGGTTTTTTTTTCGAAATGAGTTTTTTTCTTATTGAATAAGCAGGGGTTCAAACTTCTATCAAAACATGCTTCTTACCCGAGAAATACACGGTTTGTGTTTAAGTAACCTGGATAATTCTCATTTTTGGTTGAAATTTGTGTTTCATTTGTATGGGAGCCCTCCCTTCCAGAGGGGGGTGGTTTCTCAAACCACCATACAATCATTGACTTCAAAACCCTCCACATGCCAAATTTGGTTCCATTTGCTTAATTAGTTCTCGAACCATCACACTGGGCTCATCGATTATAATAAAAATGTGAGTTTCATTTGTTTGAAGCCCCCCCCCCCCCCCCCTCAGAAAGGGAGGGGTCTTGAACTACCATAGAAACATTCTTGCCTTCAAAACCCCCCACATGCTAAATTTGATTCGATTTGCTTGATTAGGTCTCGGGTTATGATGAAATTTGTGTCTCATTTGTATGAGAGCGCCCCTTCCTGAGAGAGAAGGGGTCTCAAACAATCATAAGAACCTTCCCCAGCCCCAAAAACCCCTTCATATAAATTTTCACTTTGGTCGGTTCAGAACTTTCCGTGTCTATAAGGGTCTGACAGACAGAAATTCATTTTTATGTATATAGAAATCTAGTCTCCAAAAACCTCCATATGCTAAAAGTGGTTTCATTTACTTGATTAGTTCTCGAGTCATGCAGAAATTTGCTTTTTATTTGTAGGGGGAGCCCCCCTCCCCTTCAAAATGGGGAGGGGTATTGAACTGCTTTAGAAACATTTCTTGCCTCCAAAAACCTCAACATGCCAAATTTGGTTTCATTTGCTTCATTGGCTGTCGAGTTATGCGTCATGTTTCATTTTTATGGGGGTCTACCCTTCCAGAAGGCGGAGGGGTCTCAAACCACCTTAGAAACATTTCTTGCCTTCGAAAACCTCCAAATGCCAAATTGGGTTCCATTAACTTGATAAGTTATCGAGTTATTCCGAAATTTGTGTTTCATTTGTATATGAGCCCTCTTTTCAGAGAAGGGAGGGGCTCGAGTCAACTGAGAAACATTTCTTGCCTTCCAAAACCTCCACCTGCCAAATGTGGTTCCATTTGCTTGATTAGTTCTCGAGTTATGCAGAAATTTGTGTTGCATTTGTATGTAAACCCCCCCTTCCCTCCCCCTTTCAGATGGCGTAGGAGTCTCAAACTTCCATGGAAACATTTCTCTCCTCCAAAAACCTCCACATGACAAATTTGGTTCCATATGCTTGATTGGTTCTCGAGTTATGCACAAATTTGTGTTTCATTAGCATGAGAGCTAGCTCTTACAGAGGGCGGAGGGGTCTTGAGTTACTTTAGAAACATTTCTTGCCTTCAAAAACCTCTACCTGCCAAATTTGGTTCCATTAACTTGATTAGTTCTAGAGTTATGCAGAAACTTGTGTTTCATTTGTATGGGAGCCTCCCTTTATAGAGAGGGGAGGGGTCTCAAACTACCATAAAAACATTTCTTGCCTCCAAAAACTTCCGCATGCTAAATTTGGGTTTCTTTGCTTGATCAGTTCTCGAGTTATACAGAAATATGTGTTTCATTTGTATGGGAGCCTCCCTTTATAGAGAGGGGAGGGGTCTCAAACCATCATAAGATTATTCTCCGATACTAAAAATTTCTGCCTACAAAATTTCACGCCGGTCGGTCCTTCCACTCGCGAGTTAAATCGTGACAAAGGAAACCCCAGCTCATTTTTATTATATAGATTTTTCCTATACCATCATTAACTAATATAACTGTAGTTAATATTAACTGTAGTTTTGAAAGCTTTCACCCAATATTGTTAGAGGATCTAAAATCTATTTGCTTTTCTTTGAACAAAACGGCTGGAGTAGATAACGAAAAGCACGAGTAGTACAAGATTGCTTCAGTGTCATTGGAAACAAGAGGAGAAGTGACAACCGTAATAAGGTCCATTCTGCCGTAGTAATGTGAAATGGTAAAAAATCAATCGCGAGAATTAGATTCCAACAACCTTTAATGATAATTTAGGACTCACTCATTGTCAGATAACGACAACAGGTTTGATGTGTCCCGAATATTCCTGCGTAGTAATGAAATACTGGAAAATTCCTCTTCTGAATCATCTTCGAAATAGATATCGACAGTTGTCCAAATATTAAGCAATCACTTTCACTGAAAATTTTTCAAATCACAACTTTACTACAGCTTTTCAATAAGGTTTTCAGAATGACAAAAACATTACCGTTATTCACAGAACAAGAGTAAAAAATGTAAACATTTATTCTTCGAACGTCAAAAGTCACAAGTAAATTGATGGAAGTCCTGAATTGTAGCATGGTGTAATGTTTCAGTGACATTTTGAAAATTTTCAACATTGTAGTTGACAGTCGAGTTCGGTTGTCGACTCTATCACTTCAGTCGACTTCTGTAATATGTAATTTTGCTCGACTCGACAGTGACGAGTGTCGAGTCGAGTTGCTCGACTCGACTTCTATAATTGACCCCATAATTCTGTTTGATCAAGTGATTAAACCAATTTGCTTCGATGAGCCCATCCTGGGATTAAACTGTGCAAACACTCAAGCCCGGCCCTCTAAAAACTTTCGGCAAAACTACTTTAGTCCCGCGCGAAAAACCCCCAAACTACCCCTCCCCCTGGGGGGGGGGGGTTTTCCCCACGCCGCCTCTGCGGGGCCCACCAGAATGTATAAATTGTTCGGAAAACATTTCCCTTCTCCGAACGACCGACTCCATCCCAACCAAATGCCAAACATTCATTGAGTGTAAATCTCGATAAACTGATTATGCATAACCAACCGACCAAGCCGGGGTCTAATCCACTTCAAACTGATCCCTTTCCGGCCGGTTGTCCCCAAGTGACACTCATTTGTTTGACCTTGTTTAAATCGGGTTCGAGAATTTTTATCCGGTCTGGCCTTTGTTATCGCCCATTTTCGGGAGATGACGTTGACATTATCTCGAGAACTCGAGAGCAGCCTCTCGTTCCGTCTGGTGGGCTCGTATCGGGGATGGTATCAATTTGTGATCGAAATAAAACCGGCAGTGGATGATCGGTGGCAGTAGTCGGAAGTGAAAATATCCCACAAGTTGAATGTGCGTTTGCCGAAGAAATATGCTGATTTGCCGTTTTCCTTATCAGTTGTTGCAGTGGGCTTGTCAGTCTTGTTTTTGCTTCTAAAAATATTGAAGGATTTTGAAAAAGTATTAGCTGTTTCAGTGATCCATTTAAATAATAAGGCCACGGAACTAACGGTTCCACCACAATTTACTGATTTTTTTTAAACTCTTTATTTCAAATTTTTCATTATTTTACATTCATATATAATCTTAGGTGCTCCTGCTAAGTAATTGACATTTCAACCTTATATGCTGTAATTTCTATCTAATTATGTTAATATTGTTTTAACCTTGTCTTTTCAGCATTTTAACAGGGTAATTTTTTTGCGAGGAATTACGACCCAGTGTTTTCAATTTTTAAAAACGACGAATTCTACGCTTCACGTACCAAAACAGTTAATTTTGCTAATTAGATGAGTCTAGGTACTACTATGAAAATCAGAGGTAAGCAATTCTATCGACTGAACATTTTCCTTATTGTACTAATTGTTTTTGCAGTCATGGACACAGACAACGCGATAAAATCAAAGCTGCGACATCAAACGAGGAAACCTGAGGGCTGGATCAATAATGGTTTAGGTGACTGTGGAGTAAACGGAAGAGAAGTTGCGAAAAGCGCGAATATTCTTGCCAAGCGAAGGCTGATATAAGCGCTGAAGCGTCGTTGTTAAAGGCTTACGCTGGAGCATACTCGCCGGCAGTCATTAAAGCTATGTCCATTTAGAATCCGGAACAATAATCCCACGTGACTGTTTTGTTTGAGGTTATATGATTCAAAATATAGGCCCTACGAAAGGGCTTACTTTTCGAAGAATCAATCGATTCAAGAAATATTTGGTTGATATTTGGGACCAAATTCCTCAGGAAATCGTGCACCCAGCTGCGATGGGCTTACGTTTGCGCAAAGTTATCAAGGAAAAGGGCGAGAGATTCGAATTGAATTAATATGGTTTATTTCTAAGACATGTATCTTTCAAATGAAAAATGAATGCTATGACTTGGTGGATTTGTTTTGCTGTAATCCCATTTTGTTTTAGTGACACCTATTGTGAGACACCCTGTAAAAAAAAATTAACCATCCCTACCACCAATTCGCATTTTTTCTGTTATTCAGATGAAAAGTATGTTGTTTCTATGAATGTTTTTATATGATTTACTCAATTTCAAGTGCTTGTCTCCTTGCCATCAACTTCACATGATATTTTTACTCCTTTGGTACTTACTGTGGTATGATAAACAAAACGATAGAAAAAAAATACGTATGAAAAGTTTATCCTCTTTATAACTAAATAAGAATAATAGCATTGTTCAATATTTTGTGTGAACACCCTTGGATTCTTCGTGGCATTGATTCAACAAGCTTAGCAGTCGTTTCTGGTGTGATTTTGTCCCATTCAGTTGCAATTACTTGTCGTAATTGCTGAATGCTTGTTGGATGTTGTTCTTGAAACTTAATTTTCAAAATACACCTTATCAACCTTGTCACAAACCTTATCAACATGAAATTTTGGTCACATAAGTTCTATACATTGGTTATAGTGTTGTCAAATTTTTAGCTAAAATATATTGATAAGTGACAAAGACGGTTGAACATGGCGTTGGAAGCAAAATTTTGCTCGGCTTATTTTTTTGCTACGAGTGTACCCAAATAACATTGCCAAAACCATCCTGATTTATTAAGTTTTATTAAGGTTTTATGAAAGCCACAAGAAATCAATTTGGTTTTCATACTCTAATTGTTATATTTGTATTCTCCATACGTGGAGTAACGATTATGATGTAGAAGGAGACCGTGCACTGACGGAACTTTCAACACTCTCTCTTCATATCTTTCATTCTAGCAAACATGACTGTCTACTCTTGGTGCCTCATGGCGATGAGCGAAACATCTCCTTCTACATCAATTTGGTTTTATTATGATACCAACAGGTGCCAATAGGTTTCATATTTTAGTCAGGTTCATGAGAACCTTCACAGCTTGTTTACAACAATCTTAAAACCTTGTTTCTCAAATTCCTTTTACTCCTATCAAAGGTTTTATTTCGACTTTATGAACTCATAAAATGCTGTATTGAAATGCCGTTTTGGGACTCAATGATTTTATCTAATGATAGTCAGTTGAAAAAGCATTTTAAAACCATTTTGCCTCCAGTAAATGCATTAAACGGAAAATTGGCATTGAAGGAAGTCGCCATAAGACCAAATAGTTTTATAATAGTCATTGGGAAGAAAAATTGGCTTTATGGCAAAACTGTGATTTTTTTCGAATCGCCATATTGAAATATAAGAAATAAATGAAATGTGGAAGAATAAATGCATCAAATTTTCAATGGTTTGCAAATAAACTGTAGATCAGAGACTAATTTCGGCATTATTTTAATCATCTCATCCAATTCCAAGCACTTTTCAGGAAATTCATGATTAATTTATAGAATATATTTGTTTTAATTTGATTTATGTTGTTGTAAATTCGCATAATTTCCGAGGCGCATTAATTTTTGGCTCTTATCGTGCGAATATTCACCATAACAATAATTGCGCATAGAATTTGGAGCATACTTCGCTGTAGAAAACACTATTTGTTTTGGATATTTAGCTATGAAACAAAATTTCCCACAACACTAGACCTTTTGTTTTGACTGCTAAATGAATCAGAATCGATCAAAGCAGAACAACAAAAACCAACCTCGATATCACAGTGAAGTTTGACAGCTGTGGTCCTTTGGCCGTATAGTGGTTTTCATGGCAGCCAATAACATCTTTCACTAGAGCATTTTCAAAATCTTTATGTTCTTATAAAGGTTTTATTAACTTGTTTTCACAACCGTCAATAGAGTGGGCCATTTTGTACAAATTTCGACTATAAAGAAGCATAAAGGAGGTGTTGGTAGACAAAACAGTATTGAATGTAGTTTTATCAACAAAGCCGGAGGAGTGTTATACGGCTGAAATAAAACTAAAATTGTTACTTGGGTATGCTTTGCTGATATGTTTATCTTCGGCTCATTTTCAGTTTTCGGACGGATGCTGGAAAACTCTGGCTGAGTTATTTGCCAATTAATGATGTTGCAAGAATTTACCTCCACCATGTTTGACAGTCGGCCATAAACACTCCTTTTTAAAGCTTTCACCGGTTTTCCGCTAACTTCTTGTGATATCATCAGATCCAAATAGCGTTATTTTAGTCTCATCTGACCATATGCTCTTCTTCCAGCCATCAATTGGCCATGAAATGTGCTCTTGTGCTCACTTAAGCCGTTTTTAAATGTTTTTCGCGGATAACCATGGCTTCTTAAGTGCCACTCTGCCATTAAGACCATGCTCATGAAGCCGATTTCACACTGTTTAAGGTGTCACATGAGTTGAAAACTCATTTTCGATTTGTTCTGCAACTTTGGGAGCTGATAAGCCTCGCTTTTGCTTAACTTGTATGAGTTTTGGACTTGACTTTGATCGACGGGCTGATATTGTACTACACGGTAATCTCAATTTACGCTTTTATGACTATAAAGCATGCTCTTTCGAGGGAAACTGGGACTACGCCAAAAAGTAGTATATTACTTTTACTCTCTTTTGCGAAAACCGAATATACGTCAAAATGTGCATACTTCGTACTCCTAGCAAAAAAGTAAAACACGCATACTTTTTACTCCTTTTAAAAAGTGGAAGATGCAAACCGTTTACGCATTTTGGAATATAAATTTTGCTCGAGCATTGCTGAAAACGGCTCAATTTCGTTGTTTTAATTCGAAAGTGAAATAGACATCAATAAATTACACAGCCTTGTTTATTGATTGGAGGAATAAAATAACAAAAACCTGTCTAGATTTTGCGCAGAAATTGACTCACGCATTTTGTTACAGAGTTGATTAACAAACGTTCTGAAACAAATTGTTTTAACCTTCAGGCAGCGGCTGGATAGTCGAAAAGAAAATGGATATAGTTTTTGGCTCAGGAACTACTACTACATAGACCTGTACGCCGATCTATTTTGAATCGGCGGCGGCATGTATGGTATTTTCAAACGGCGGCGGCGTGGATCGGCGTGGGCATAAATTATCCCCTCAACATTTCCTTATGCTTATCCCTTTTAAGTGTTTGGCTTTCTCGTGCACTGTAAAGATTATAACGTTTGCATTAAAAAAATGGACTTTTTTCGGAAGGTGTTAAAAAAAAGCTAAGACAGATAATTGCTTTTGATAAATTTCTCATGGAAGGTAATTATTTAAGCTTCTTGCAAACAAATTCTACGCTTGCGAGCGGCCTTCCGGCAGTTAACCGGGTAATTCGCAATAGCGGACGAAAAACTGCGTGCAGGCATGTTTTTTAGTTCTTTCTTCGTTTTATTGATCAATTCCTCCTCAGTTTTTGCGACAAAATTGTTGGAGTAGATCTTACGCTTCAGGTTGGCCCAGAAATTTTCGATGGGACGCAGCTGGGGGACGTTGGGCGGGTTCGCCGACTTGGGTACCACATCGATATTCAGCCGTTCCACCTCCTCGAACGATCGCTTCGAGTAGTAGGCCAACGCCAGATCCGGCCAGAACACCGCGTCTTCGCCCTTATGGTATTTCTTGATGAACGACGCAACTTCTGGCAGGCACTTCGTATTATAAATTTACCCGTTCACGGCCAGTCCGGAGCGAAAGAAGAGCGGCTTTGACATCCCCTTGTCGCTGATTGTCAGCCACAGCAGCACCTTCTTGGGGAACTTGGTGTGTGAAATGAACTTCACCTCGGAGCTCACTTCCTTCGTGGGGGAAGTAAAATACGAAGTGCCCTGCCAGTCGTTGCCATCCAGGGTGAGATATGTCTCGTGGTCCATCACCACCGTTGAACCGGCCTCCCGGCCAAGCGCACTCAGCGATGTAGCCACTTTTCCCTCTGTCTTCCTCTTCAGCATCCTTAGGAGCTTCTTGTCGCTCAGGGTCGTCGGCCGTCCGGAACCGGGCTTTCTATCGCTACTCTGATTGTTGTCTAATAGTGCCAAGATGTTGTAGATGCCGGAACGGGCGCATCCGGCGTCCACAAAGTGCCGCACAATGTCCGTTTTCGACGCGGCGGGATGCCGTTCTTTGAACGCGCACACTTCTGAACGGAGTTGCTTCACTGTTTTTGCCATCACGGTTAGAGTTCGACTGATAGAGAGCTGTCCAATTTTGTCTGCTGACTCATGGGTTACTATGATTGATGCTGCATGGGTAGTTTCGTGAGTGAGAGTAAAGGTAAACCCATGAAAAATCGGCAATTTTTGTCCATTTTTTTTTAAATGCAAACGTTATTATTGTCGAGCCTTGCACTTGCAGCCTTGCACTTTTGAGGCATGGTGTGGATAAGGTTGTCAATAATGCATTGTGGGATCTCTGCCCAAACTTTTTGGAATTGCTCAAACAGTTGATTCTTGTGGCGCACATTTTCGCGATTGATTTTTCGATCTACGAGCTTATAAAGGTTCTCGTCGGGTTGAGATCCGGAGACTGCGGAAGTCAAGTCATAACTCTTGAATTGTTATCCTTAAAATACTGTTTGTCGACTTTGGCTGTTTGTTTGGGGTCGTTATCTTGATTGAAAATCCATTTTATTGGCATATATCACTCTGTATACGGTAGCATAACATCTTTGAGAAAGCCATTATACATGAAACGATCCAAAAAACCATCAATTCGATGAATCGGACCCTGACCGTTAGCAGAAAAACTTCCCTGAATCCAAGCATTTTCCGATCGGTCGGTCTAAACGGCACATTCCGTTGCTTATAATGATGTTGAACTTCGACTCCTCACTGAACAGTACCGATCACCATTGCTGCACACTTCAGGTTCATTTGAGATCGAGCAAACAGGAGCCGTTTCTTTTGGTTTTTCACCGATATTAAAGGCTTCTTCGCAGGACACCGGGATAATTATTCCGGCGGCAGCGGCACGTCGCCTTATTGTCCGGTCCAACACAGGCAGCTGCAATTCCTTTTGGATCTTAAAGGACGAGTTAAAGGGAACTTTCATGATGCTTCTTGCAATCATCGACTCATCTCTTGACGTCGTTGAACGTGGTCTTCCTCCTCGGTGATTCGCGGCAAATTTTCCGGTTGATCGAAACTTTAGACACATAGTCTTGATATGGTTGATTTTTTCAAGTTGTATTTGCCACATATGTTTTTTATTCTGACATTCTGTCCCCGTAATCATCGATTATTTTCTGTCGAAGTTTCATTCCAAAACTGTCTCGAGCCATTTTAGCACTTGATGTCACAAATATGAAGATCATATAGTTTTTTTACAGATCCAAAAGTATTTAGCTCAACACTTACCTTATTGTCACTGAAATATATAGTAAACAACAATTTTGCTATAAAATGAAACATTCCTGCGAGGTTATTAAAACTTAGGCACTGAAGAGCAAGCGAAATCAGAAAGTCTCTTATGTTTTGGCTAATGCAAAATGACAATTGTCGACAAAACTTCAGCGGCGTGCTGTCAGTGAATACTAGATTACTCCAGCAATCTGTAGAGTTATGCCTGGGACATAGATACAACGTACAGCGTTGTACTCCTTTAGTCTAGTACGTGTTTTCTGTACTGGATTAAAGTATTTGACAGTTCGTACAACGGTCAGCGTTGTATCACGGACTAATTACGGACCTCGGACAGACAATTTATACTTGACGCACCAGATAATAATTTTCAGTGTATCAAGTTCCATATATACTAGAATATCATCAGACCAGTACTAGAAAAATACAGCAACACTGTTTACAAGTTAGTTGAAACTTCGCCAACACTGTTCTTAACAAAAGCGAGTCAGCTGTAAAATTCGATTTGAGTATACGTTCGTCGTACGATTGGAACCGGGCATGCTTTACGATGGATCCGAAAATGTGCAAAGCTGTTACGGAAGCAAGATCAAGATCACCCCAGCTCATGATCCTGGCGATTACGAAGTCGGTAAGCGTCACAATCTACGGTTCTTAACGATTTTCACCGACGACGGTTTCATCACCGGGGATTACGGTGAATTCACCGGAATGAAACGATTCGATGCCTGAAAGGCGATCATGGCTGCCCTCCAAGCAATGGGTTTGTACAAGGAAACCGTTGATAATCCGACGGTCGTACCGGTTTGTTCCCGCTCGAAGGACGTCGTTGAATCGCTGATCAAGCCTCAATGGTACGTAAAGTGCGACGAAATGGCCAAGAACGCAACGGAAGCCGTGCGCTCCGGAGAGCTAATTATTCCGGAAGTGCACAAAAAGACCTGGTGCCATTGGATGGACGAAATCCTTGATTGGTGCGTTTCCCGTCAACTTTGGTGGGGTCACAGAATTCGAGCCTAATGTCATCGATCCGATGGATGATATCACCGGAATTTCTCTGGATGGACTGCACTTGCAGAAGGCCAAGACCGGCCAGAAGCAAGATTACCCGAATGGTATTCCGGAGTACGGAACGGATGCGATGCAATTTGCCTTGTGCGCCTGCAACACCCAGGGACGGGACATCAACTTGGATATCATGCCTGTCCAGGGCTATCGCTTCTTCTGCAACAAGCTCTAGAATTCAACCAAGTTTGCGCTGATGCTTTACTGGAGAAGAACGGTACGACGTTCTGCAGGGCTTGGTAAGTTTGACGGAATGCAATTTTAAACAAAACATTAACTCAATCGTAACTCTACAGACTCCGAGAGCAACATAGACCGCTGGATTTTGTCGCGGTTGGCCAACTGCATCGACGTGTCCAACAAGGGCTTTGAGAAGTACGAATTTGCCCAGACTACCAGTGCGTGCTACGACTTTTGGCTGTACGATCTGTGCGACGTATCTCTGGAATGCTAGAAGCCAGTTTTCCAGCCCGGAACAGAGAAAGCTAAATCCTCGTCTCGGAAGACGATCTACACTTGCTTAAACCTTGGACTGAAGCTCTTGTCTCCTTTCATGCCTTTCATCACCGAGGAACTGTACCAACGATTGCCCCGTGCCAATGTGGACCAGGTGGCCAGTATTTGTGTTGCCTCCTATCCGGATCTTAAGCTATGTAATTGGCACAACGAACAGCTCGAGAATGACTATGATTTTGTGCAACGTGTGGCCAAGGTAATTCGATCGGCCCGAAGTGACTACAATCTGCCGAACAAGATGAAGACGGAAGCGTTTGTCATGTGCAGCAACGATGCCACCAAGGCTACGATAGAGAGTTTCCTTGGGGATCTGACGACCATGTCCTACTCGCAGATCAATCGAAGATTGAAATCGAACGTATCATTGCAGCAATAGAGACACTAAAGACGATGTAATAAGCGTTCCTTCTGGAAAACGGATCATTTCACTTCAAAAGCATTTTTTGTTGTTAAATTAACTCTTGCTTTGGATTAAGCAGAAGAAGTAGTAATTTATTGCCTCTAAATACTATTATAAAATATCAGCTTTGCAGTTTTCACGCGTACACAGATTGAATGAATAAAATATATCAACACAGTTGGAATAAATTAAGCAAGCAAAAACGTGCAATGTTTGATTACTTCTGTTCCAGGCATTATTCGGCATTGTCAATCGAGTCCTCCTTCCCTTCCTGCGCGTTTGAAATGCCCTGTGCTGTAACGTAAATGGAATTTCAAATTTTAGTTACGCTTTTCAGTGATGTAAGATAAAATTTGCATATTTTATGTATTAAGTATGTCTAAAGGCCATCCAAAGCGAACCACACCCTTGAAGGCCTATTTACGTCTGCCTGTGTGTGTGTGTTTCACGACGAAGCTGGTGATCCTGGAGTTGTTGGGTGTTTCCTACACTGTTTCTTGCAAGATGTACGGAAAATACAAATTCTGATAAGCCAAGACAGACATTAGCAATCACGAGGTAGAAGAAATTAGTAATTACCTCCAATCTACTATACGGAAAAATAAATTAACAATCCAATTCAACCAACAAAACAAAACCCTTTTGAAAATTTCTTCGAATTCAAATCGACGACTTTCGAACACCGGTTTAGGCAATTTTACACCATTCAACTATTCATCTAATGCTCTAAAATCCACTTGACCCGATCCTCGTTTAATTTTACGCCGACTGACTCCATTCGAACAACCCCCATCTGGAGCTAAACCCGCCCTGTACGAACCCGTAAGTTGAATCAATCCTGCGTCATCACAATCGCCGTCATCGTCGCTCCTATAATCATGACCATCGTTCGGAACCGGTTCCGACACACATAAACCTAGACCGGAACCCTTCCGGAAAACTATTATTTCATTAACATTTTCAGCAAAAGCCATCTTCATCAAATTTCATCCAAGTGTGAATGTTGGACGGTCCACCGTTGCCATCATCGCTCTGGCAACTGGACCCCCATTAAATGCGAACCCATCGACGTCCTGGCGGTGATGACGTATTCAATTTTACGCCTTGGTACATCTCTGTTCAATTAATTAAGTCCTTTCAGTTACACATGGCACTGACACACGCATTCCTGGTCCTCTGCTACTGCTGCTGCTGACCGAGAGTGTTTCATGCGTTCCGCCGAAATCGTGGGACTTTCTGATTGTTTGATCAATGGCAATGGCCGCACCGCAGCAACTACCAACCGGGAAGCGAATGATAATTTGATTCGTTGTTTTCGAGGGAAGGCTTTTCAGATGTGGGAACCTGCATTTAAATAGCTACCAGCGATGAATAGCGACGCAGGTGAGTAAATTTGCTAATTTAGACGATTTCAGTTGGTCGTCATGGTCGTGGTTGACGTTGTACCCATTTGAAAGGAGGGAATATGATGGTAATTTCGCGATTCGACTCGGTTCAAAGTAATCGGCTTTCCGGAAGAAGCGGTATGAATTGTTGTTGAAATTTGAATACCGGTGTGGGAGCAGTCCATCCCGTTGTAAATCGTGGATCGAATGTTTCTCTGGAGGACATACTATGATGCACAAGAGGTAACGGTCTACTATAGGTCATTTCTTGCGAAATGTAAAATCCTGATAACAGGCATGTTTTGAACAATTTCTTGCAGTTGTCAACAACCTTCAAACATGAGATTTCATAGATTGATTCTTCGCAGCAAATTATGGATCGTAGACCAAAACAAGCAATTCCTTCCAGGCAATCAATAACCGACCCCTAAACCAGTTCAATTAAAACCAGCTCATTTCATTATCAATTCCGCCTCCCCCAACCGAAAATCAACCATCCGATATTACTTTCCCAAGCCGCATGGCAATCCGTTCCTAGCTCCTCGACGACGACGACGACGACGACGACGATTGCTGCTGTTGAATTATGGTTCTGTTTATTTACTTTCTGGCGTTGGGGTTTGTACTTCCAGGCTACACCGCATCCAACACCGAAATGGCAATCCAATACAACCCTCCCAAACCCTGCGCACCATTTGATCCTAGCCACTCCTGAGGCTGCCGATTGCGAAATTGTATCCGTAGCATAAACCAAACATGATGATCCGACCCTGCAGGGCACAAAAGCCACACAAAACAGATACGAGCTAGAACTCTCTCGTAAATACACAGCTCAAGTCATTCGGAAGCCTGCCCCACGTTTGTGTGATGTGGTTTTCATCATTTTGAAGCTTCGGGCCGAGGCAATCGGTTAAGATTAATCGAATCGAGGTCTTGATTTATAACCCCCGTGCCGCCTCTCGCCCCTGCCCGGCCTCTGGATGGGGTTATTTGTGAGGGTGTCAGTCAGTCAGTCTGTCAGTCTGTCAAATCTTTCAGCTATTCGATATCGATTGGGCGTGGGCTGGGGTTCTTGGCGGTGTGGGCTGCGAGAATATCACTTCCTTTAAGCCATTTCAGGAATGGGAGCAATGTAATCGCTAATGGGGTTTGTGATTATTGGTAATGTAGCAGTCGGGCGTATCTTGTTTTATTTTCAATTTCAGACCGATTGACATTGATCAGTAGAGCTCATTATTCACCGCTCTCTTCAGTAGGCGATGCCTTTTGAATTCTAATCTCCATAGTAGGTTACTGTAGGAGTTAAGTATTTTTTTTTCAAATTCATTGTGGCTGTCATTGTCGATAACTCTTCGTGCTTTTGATGGGGGATGCGACCATTACAGAAATTTGAAATCAAGACAAATCAAAATCCTACTTAACTGAATTCTAAAGTTTATGTGTAATTCCGAGAAAGATCCTTTATAAATCGGCTGTTCGGTCTTACAAGAAATTGAAGTCTTATAGTTGAACAGTCTAGAGAAGCCTTGTAGTGCCGGTAGAAGTTGTAATGACCTGTTGAGAAAAGTTCTCCGATAGTAGAAGTCCATCAGATGCCCCATAATTCACAGTGTTGCGGCCTTTTGTCTACCGTGCCAATAAATGAAAGTTATGAGGGAGGCACCTACTATGGCACCCTCTACAAAATATTCAAGTCAACCACTATCTCACTTAGTGAGTAGCCCCAAAAGCATTCTTACTGTTGGTTTAAATAGAGGGTTTTTCGATCAAAATTTGGTCGACTTAAACTTGACGCATTTCCTTCATCGTGCATCGTAAAATTTTGCACACCCCTCTTTTTGAAGATCTGTGCGTGTAGCATCATGCCTTTATTTTGATTTTGAGATTAGCAGTTCAGTTATTAAAATGTCGTCGAAGGAAGAGAAGCAACGCATCCAAATTTTGCACGTGCATGGCGAAAATTCAAACTACTCTCACGCCAAGTTGCCGAAATTGTGGAATGTGGCTAAATCAACTATTACCAACGTATTAAAAGTGTTCGGTGAACGTTTGTCGACAGCCAGGAAAGCTGGATCGGGGGAAAATCGAACCCTTCAACCGTGGATAGAGCTAAAAAACGAGCTGGACTGTCGATTTACAAGAAAGTGGTGACTCCAAATCGCGACGATAAACAAAACACGTCGGCTAAAGCACGATCGCGAAAGTTGTACACGACGACGCTGACGAAGTTTGATTGCGTGATACAGGGCGATGAAACTTACGTCAAGACAGACTTTAAACAGCTTTCTGGACAGGAATTTTATGCGGCAACCGGACGGGGAAAGGTGGCAGCTATTTTCAAGCACATTAAACTGTCAAAGTTCGCGAAGCAATATGTGGTGTGGCAGGCCATCTGTACCTGTGGCTTGAAGAGCAACGTTTACATTGTGACCGGAACCGTCAACCAGGAAATTTATCTGAGCGAGTGCCTACAAAAACGTCTACTGGCTTGCCTGAAGCGACACAATTGTTCCGTTCTATTTTGGCCGGATTTGGCATCTTGCCATTACGAAAAATAAGGCCATGGAGTGGTTTGCTGCCAACAACGTTCAAGTGGTGCCCAAGGACAAGAACCCTCCCAACACGCCAGAGCTCCACCCAATCGAACAATATTGGGCCATCGTCAAGCGGAACCTTAAGAAGACTCAAAAAGCTGTTGTGAGCGAGAAACAGTTCAAGGCAAACTGGCGTTCTGCGGCGAATAAAGTGGACAAAGAGACTGTACAAAATCTTATGGCAGGTGTTAAATGAAAGACCCGGCAATTCGCATTCGGTAAAAAGGAAGCTTAGTTGAATATTTCTCCTGTATTTTGTATTAGCTGAACTTGAAAAAGAAAAAGAATTTGACTTATTAATAAAAACTTTGATCGACTCACACACATTACTGTTTGACCAAATTTTTTGGAGGTATGGAGGAGAAGTTTTGGGAAGAAAAATTTTGGGGGTAGATGGATTTTGGGGTTGGATGTTGGGAGTTAAAAAAAATTGAAAAAAAGGGGAAGGGGGGAAAAAAAATTTTTTTATTTTTTGTGGAAGGGGAGGGAGGAGGAGAAAGGGGGGAGAAGGGGGGGGGGATGTGGGGGAGATGTTGAATAATTTGTTTGTTTTCTCAATAAAATAAACCCTCATTACACTACGTGAGTGGACTAAAGAGTATTTCTACTAATGGTTAAATTGGCTCTTAAGCGTAGTTGATTTTTTTTTCCAATAAAATAAAACTGCCATCACACTTCATGAGTAACCGCAAGCGCATTCTTACTATTGGTTTAAATCGGTTCAAATCGGCGAAAAAGCGTAGCATTTAAAAAAAAAGCTTTTCCAATAAAGTAAATCGCTATCAAACTTTGTTAGCGGCCTCAACATCAAGGATGCTCATGTTGGTTTAAGTTGCTACTAATCTAAAACAATATTTTTTGTTTCTAATTTTTATTTGTTATTTTGAAAAATCAAACTTATATTTATACTAAACTCTAAATCATAAAATCATTAATTGTAATTATTAGGTGCGCAACTAAGTTCCCGCTGTTTAGCAATAGATGGCGCCAGTAGTAAGTGCTGGTCGAATGTTGTACATCTCAAGCGTCATAAACCAAGCTCAGACATATGGTAAACAAACCGCTTTGCCAAATCAGTGATATATATTTTGGTTGTTTGAAGATGTCTGATTTCGTGCCAAATAATCGTCATTTGCGGGAAGTGTTGATTTTCTTCTTTCATTTGAAGAAAATGGCGGCTGAAGCACATCGAGAGCTCCAAAAAGTTTACGGTGATGCTGCTCAGAGTGAAACAACGTGTCGTGATTGGTTTCGTCGCTTCAAAAACGGTGATTTCAGTGTTGATGATCGTCCGCGTGAAGGAAGGCCAAACAACTTCGAAGACTCTGAATTGGAGGCATTGCTGGATGAGGATCCGTGTCAAACGCAAGAAGAGCTTGGTTCAGGATTAGGAGTTTCCCGCCAAGCCGTTTCTAAGCGATTGCATGCGTTGGGAATGATTCAAAAGCAAGGGACTTGGGTTCCTTACGATTTGAAGCCAAGAGATGTTGAGCGTCGTTTTTTCGTTTGTGAACTCCAGCGGCAAAAAAGTAAGCGTTTTCTACATCGCATTGTGACGGGTGACGAAAAATGGATTCATTACAGTAACCCAAAACGGAAACATTCATGGGGACTGCTCGGGCATGCTTCAACATCGTCGCTTAGGCCGAATATTCACGCTGCGAAGGTTATGCTGTGTATTTGGTGGGACCAAGTTGGTGTTATTTATTATGTGCTGTTGAAACCAAACGAAACCATTACCGGGGAACGGTATCGAACTCAATTGATGCGATTGAGCCGAGCACTGCACGAAAAACGGCCACAATACGAGCACAGACACGAAAAAGTGATTTTTCAGCATGACAACGCTCGACCTCACGTTGCGAAATCCGTGAAAACCTACTTGGAAACGCTCAAATGGGAAGTCCTACCCCACCCGCCATATTCTCCTGATATTGCACCGTCCGATTATTACTTGTTCCGTTCGATGGCACATGGTCTCACTGGTCAGCAATTCCACTCATATGATGACATCTCAAAATGGCTTGATTCTTGGATAGCATCAAAAGACGAACAGTTCTATCGAAATGGTATTCACGTTCTACCAGAAAGATGGGAAAAGGTCGTAGCTAGTGATGGGCAATACTTTGAATAATTCGTTTGTAACCTTTGTTTTCAAAATAAAGTTCCTTTTTCACCAAAAAACAGCGAGAACTTAGTTGCGCACCTTATACTTTTTAAAAACATATCTTTATTAAAACTATATTTTACAAACTATGTTGTTTCAACAATCGGCAGTGTACAAGATTTCAAATGATTATTCCCTAGAAAATGAAAATTTTCCCAATTATTTAGAGCACGTCTTTACACTCATTTCCAGCAGTGCATCTCTAATTTCATGAGAATTTTCATGAATTTCACCGATTTTCTCTCAATTTCGTGGAAAATATCTGCATTGCTCTGAAATTCTCTGTATTTCGCTGAATTTTTCTGAATTTCTTCAAAGATTTATGAATATTTCTGGAAATCTCTCAATATCTATGATGTTCTCTGACTATCTCTTGACTGCACTAAATTTTATTTCAATTTTAAAAACCCAGCAAATCACTAAATTTTATTGAAATTTTATGTAAATTTTATTTAAATTTTATATAACTTTTATTTAAATTTTATTTAAATTTTATTTAAATCTCATTTAAATTTTATTTAAATTTTATTTAAATTTTAGTTAAATTTATTTAAATTTTATTGAAATTTTATTGAAATTTTATTGAAATTTTATTTCAATTTTATTTAAATTTTATTTAAATTTTATTTAAATTTTATATAAATTTTATATAAATTTTGTTTGAATTTTATTTAAATTGTATATAAATTGTATGAAAATTTAATTCAAATTTTAATTTAATTATATTTTAATCTTATTTAAATTTTATATAAATATTATTTAAATTTTATTTAAATTTACTGCACTTTTATTGAAATTTTATTGAAATTTTATTAAAATTTTATTTAATTTTTATTTAAATTTTTTGTTAAATTTTATGTATATTTTATTTAAATTTTATATAAATTTTATTTAAATTTTATTTAAATTTTATATAAATTTTATATAAATTTTTTTTAAATTTTATATAAATTTTTTAAAAATTTTATTTAAATTTTATTTCACTAAATTTTAATTCAATTTTATTGTTTAAATTGCATCGAAATTATGAGATTTTATTCTGAATTTCTCTGAACCTCTGTGAATATTCCTTAAAGTCTTCAAATTTCTCTTGAATCAAAGGGTGATACGGTCAAAATTTGGTCAAGGGAAAACGCGTGTAAATCGGTGAATTTGCCTTGAACTGCTGCTCGTCCTTAGCAGTTTTTTTGGTCTTCTTTAGGTTCCGCTTGACAATAGCCCAGTATTTCTCAATTGGGCGGAGCTCTGGCGTGTTGGGAGGGTTCTTGTCCTTGGGAACCACCTGCACGTTGTTGGCGGCGTACCACTCCATGGCCTTTTTACCGTAATGGCAAGATGCCAAATCCGGCCAAAACAGTACGGAACAACCGTGTTTCTTCAGGAAAGGCAGCAGACGTTTATTCAAACACTCTTTCACGTAAATTTCTTGGTTGACAGTCCCGGAAGCTATGAAAATGCTGCTTTTCAAGTCACAGGTACAGATGGCTTGCCAAACCAGATATTTCTTTGCGAACTTTGACAGTTTCGTGTGCTTGAAAATATCTGCTACCTTTCCCCTTCCTTTTGCCGTATAAAACTCCTGTCCCGGAAGCTGCTTATAGTCGGCTTTGACGTAGGTTTCGTCGTCCATTACCACGCAGTCAAACTTCGTCAGCATCGTCGTGTACAGCCTCCGGGATCGCGCTTTGGCCGTCGTATTTTGTTTATCATCGCGATTTGGAGTCACTACCTTCTTGTAAGTCGATAGTCCGGCTCGTTTTTTGGCTCGATGCACGGCTGTAGACGATACACCCAGCTTATTTGCGGCATCTCGGAGAGATAGGTTAGGGTTTCGCTTGAAACTACCGGCAACTCTCTTTGTCGTCTCAGGGGCTTCCGGTTTTCGATTTCCCCCCGATCCAGACTTCCTGGCTGTCGACAAACGTTCCCCAAACACTTTAATTACATTTGTAACGGTTGATTTGGCAACTTTTAGCGATTTTGCCAACTTTGCGTGCGAGTAGCTCGGATTTTCGCGATGCGCGAGCAAAATTTTGATACGCTGCTCTTCTTGCTTGGAAGGCATTTTGACAAATGAAGAGTGAATTTCAAAATCAAAATAGGAGCATTCTACACACACACACACCTTCAAAATGAGGGGTGTTCAGGTTTTTTAAATGCAAATTGAAAAAGTGAATTTCCTTTTTTTTTTTTTTTTTCCTCCTTTTTTTGTTTTTTTTTTTTTTTTTTTTTTTTTTTTTTTTTTTTTTTTTTTAGTTTCTAAGATTTTTTTTTTTTTTATTTTCTCTGAATTCCTCTGAATTTTTCAGAATATTTTTGAATACCTCTGGATTTCTCTGAAATTCTCTGATTATTCCAAAATACCTCTGAAATTCTCTAAAGATTAATAATTGCTCTGAATTTCTCTTCAATTTTATGAGTTGCTGCAAATTTCTCTATACTTCTGCGATGTTCTCTGAATTTCTCTCTGTTGCTTTGAAATCCTGTGAAATGCTCTGGACTTTTCTTATATTTGTTTATTTCTCTGAAAAGTTCTTTTAAGCCCTTAGCACTTCTAGAAAATTTCCAGAATTGGTCTGAAATTCTTAGAATTTTTTTGAATTACAACTCTGTACAACCCTGTATATTTCTGAATATAATTGAATTTTTCTTAAACTCTATGAAGTTCTGGAAATTTTTCAGAAGTTCTCTGAGTTTTTCTTGAATTTTCTGCATTTCTTGACTTAACTAAATTTTTCTGAAATTTTCTTTTTATTTATTTTGGCTCTGAATTGATCTGAATATCTATGTATTTCCTTGATTTTTTTTTCTGAATTTCTCTTTATTTTAATGATTTTCTGCATTTCTTTAAATTTTGCTAAATTTTTCAGAATTTCTTTAAACTGTTCGAAATTTCTTTGAAATTCTCAAAATTTCTCTGGTACCCTCTAAATCATTCGCTGAAATGATTATTCTCTAAATTAGATCTCGGAGTTCCTCTTCAATTCTCAGCATTTCTCTCAACTTCCCTAAAATACTCTGAATTCACTAAATTTCATGGATTTTTTTTCTAAATACCTTTGAATTTCTTTGAATTTCTCTGAAATACTCAGAAGTTCTTAAATTTTCATGCTTCTTAATATTTTTTTCTTTCTTATATTCCATGAAGTTCTCAAAATATTTCATAAGTCCTCTGAAATGATAATGATAAATAAACTATAATTGCTCTTGAATTTTCTGCAATTCATAACTTACCTGAACTTTTCGTAAATTTCTTAATATGAAATTATAATGCTCTTAATTTATCTGTTGATGTCTGTATTTTCTGGATTATTTGTGAATTTCTCTGATTTTCTTTAAATTTCTTTAATATTTTCGGAATTTTCTGTAAGTTCTTGAAGTTTATCTGCCTTACTCTAATACTTGAATTCTCAGCAGAGTAATACTAAGTAAATCTTCTCGGAAATTCTTTGAAATTTATTGAATTTCTTGTTTGGTTTTGGTTTTGGTATCTTTATTAAAGAGACTTTCAGCCTATGGCTGGTTTGTCTCTGCATTGAATTTCTTAGAATTTATCTGAATTTACCTGAAAATGTGTGAATTTCTCTATTTTTTTCTGATTTTCTCTGAAGTTTTCTGAATTTCTCAAAAAAAAAATCGAAATTTCACTGAATTTTTAAAAACATACCAAATCTTTTCTTAATTTCTCTACAATTCTCGGAGTTTCCTTATATTGCACTCTATTTTTCTAAAAATCCTGTGAAATGTTCCCTCCTCCTCTGAAATGTTGTTATTTCTTTAGAATTTTCTGAAATTCTTTAAAACTTAGCATTCCATTCTCAGTTTTCTCAGAATTTTTTCTGAAACTATAGTATGTTTTTCTCTGTTAATATCTAAATGAGTTTCTGTTTATTGTTGTATTTTTCTTTAATTGTTTCAAATTTCTTGAATTTCTCATAAGCTCTCTGAATTTCTCTGCATATATTTACTTCCCTGATTTTTTTTTTGAATTACTCTGCTAATTATTTTTATTTTTTTTTTATCGATCTGAATATCACTGTTTTTTCATGTTTCTTTTTCTGATTTTCTTTGGATTTTTCTGAATTCCTATTCATTCAACTGAATTTCTCAAAATAATGCTCTGTATTTGATATTGCTCTGAAATTCTCTGAAAATTCATGAATTTTAATAAATATATCTTGAATTCACTGAGTTTCTTTATATTCCTCTTAACTTAACTGAAAATCCTTTTGTTTCTTAGAGATGCTCTAACATTTTCTTTGTTTTGCCTATATGTTTTGAATTTCTCTGGATTTTTTCGAATATCTCAGAATTTATCTGCATACCTCGGTTATCCCTGCATTTCATTAAATTTCTCCAAAATTTTCTCAATTTCTCTTAAATTTTCTTCATATCTCAGAAATTCTCTGAAGTTTTCAGAAATCCACTTCATTTCTCAAAATTTAGCTCGAATTTCATGTTATTTATTTTTGAAATTCTTTTCATATATCTCAAATTAACTGAATTTCCTTAAAAATCTCAGCATTTCCCTTTAAAATTCTCGTAATTTCTCTAAATTACTCTGAAATTCTCTGTATTTTTTATAAATTTGCTTCATATTTTCTATTATAAAAATTTCTCTGAATTTGAATTTAACTGAATTAATCTGAAAGTTCCTGAAATTATCTGAACACCACTATTATTCTTTCAAATTCTTTGAAATTCTTCAAATTTTTCTGAAATCGTTTCCATGCCTCAGAAGTTCATTGAGAATCTTTAAAATGTCTTTAAAATACTCTAAAAATCTCATATAACTTCTTCTTAAACATCAGTGGAAAGAAATGCAACGGAATATTCTTCAATTTCCCCTAGTCCTGGAATCTACCTTAAATTATTCAAACGATTTTCAAATTTCCGGGCCATACAATTTCCTTAAATTCTTTTAAATTCTCCCATATTGTCTGTTAAGAATATGAGACTCCCTCATACTCTGCATGAAATTCCGCATCGAATCTTTTCATTTCCCCTTAATTTACTGCAATATCAAGGAGTTCCGTGATGTCATGAAATGTTTTCCTTTTTCTGAAACTTTCCTTTGAATTGATCTTTTATTCCGTCAATTCTCTCCAAATTTTTGAGACATCTTTTGAAATTCCTGAAATTATCTAAAATCATTGAAACACCCTAAAACAATCTGAAATTTCCTGAATTTACATGAACCAGAAACTCTCTGAAATCCTCTGAGAATTCTCTAAGTTTCCTAGATATTCATAATTTTCCTGATACTCGCCAAAATCTCTTGAAGCTTTTCAAAATCCTTTAAAATTTTCTAAAGAGCTTGAACCTTAATTTCATAAAATTCCTCGAAATTTCCCTGCAATAAAATTGTCTTAAACAATCACTTGAAGTCCTGTAACTCTGTTATTACCCCTGAAATTCTCATATTCCTGATACCTTTGAAATTCTTGAGACCACTTTAAATTATCCAAAATTTCATGAATTTACCTGATATTCAGTGTAACCTATGACATTCGCTGAAATTTTCTTTAATTCTCTGAAATTCTGCCAAATCTTCTAAAATGTCTTCTCAACTCCATGTTGCAACCCAATTATCTCTTAGAAATAATTTGAATATTCCTAAAATTCACTTAAATTAAACTCGGAGATGAATCCACCTCTAGCTGAAAATTTTCTTAATACAGATAAAATAACACTAATAATAACTTAAATTTAACTACCGCATATCACAACTTAAATCTTGCTCAGCAAAGCACATTCAATTGAGCCTGTTTGAATGAATATACTAATGAAAAATCGCTACTTAAGGCCAGCTCCTCATTCAAATGAGGAAAAAATTGGCAAAGTTTGAAATTTTTTTTGTGAGGCAAAGGAAAGACATGCAAAAATCTGTTCAGGTATTTCAATTGAATAAAGTTTTAATTTTATTTCGTAATTTTTTTACAAAAAAAAACAAAATGGCGCCCGCAATGTCACTCGGAGCTGGATGGTAGTTCTCCATCTGCGTGCATTGTAGCTGCTCACAAGTTTGCTGGAATCAAAAATCCTTTTCATTAGTCGATTCTGCATTAAATTCGGCGGAGTCTGACGTAGCCGAAATTTGAAAAGCATTAAAATTAAAAATTTAGTGCTAAGTTGAAGTATGGGTATCGGTTTTTCGTGTTATTTTCAATGTTTAAGACTGTATAAAAAATATTTATCATCAAAAACTTACATTTATAATATCGACAAGCTCCAATAAAAAGTGTTTACTTTTTCGGGGTCAAAAGTAGAAGTTAATTGGACGAGCCATTTTTTTTGTAATCGTGCACGCAGTTTTGAAAAACATTTTTTCGGGAAACACGCGTTTAAAGTTTGAGAGCATCGCGCGGCGGCCATGGCGCTGTTTCAAACAATGCGCTGTAGAATCTTTTGTACTTCCCGAATCGAAAAACCTTTTGTCCCAACATTTTAGACGCATATACCTATCACAAAATGCAATAAAAAAAATCGATTTTTCCAACATTTTGAATGAGAACCTGGCCTTAAACTCCATATGTTCTCAACACTTCTTTGAATTTCACATTACTCCTTTGAAACTCTCTGAAATTTGATAAATTTCGTTATACCTCTTAATTGAATTTTGCTGAACGTTTCTCAATATTTCTGAATTTCTCTGAGATTCTCTGAAAATGTCTGACTTTCTTTGAATTTCTTGAATCTTGAATTATCTGATATTTTTTTTTCATTTTCGTTTGATTTCTCTGTTTAATTTTTTGATTTCTTTATTTTTCTCAATGTGTCTAAGAAATGTGTGCATTTTTTTTTATTTTTCTGAATATTTTTGAGTTTCTTGATTTTTTTTGATATTTTTGAATATCAATGAATTTCATTGAATTTTCCTAAATATTCATGAATTTCTCGGAAATTCTTAGAACACTTTAGAATTTCTCTGAATATTTCGGAATTCCTTTTGAATGCTCTGAATGTCGCAAAATTTCACTTTTCTTCTCCAAAAAATGTCTGAAATTCCTAATATTTTTTCTAAATTTCTCTAAAATTTAATGCACTTCTTTTATTTTCTCTAAATTTCTTTGTGTCTGGAATTCGATTAGTTTTATGAACTTACTACAGATATCTGAATTTCTCTGAAATTCTCTTGAATTCTCTAAATTTCTTAAGGCTTCTCCTTACTCATCTGAAATTTTCTTGTTTTCCTTGTACTTTTCCTAATTTTTTTCTAAAAATTTGTGCATTTTTCTGAATTTCTCTGAAGATTCTAAAATTCTTTCAATTTCTTTGAATTTCTCTAAATTTCTTGTATTTCCTTAAAGTTCTCCTAATTAACTCTTGAATTTTCTTTATATCTCTGAAATAATCTGAATCACTTAATTTCTCTGATTTTCTTTTATGAAATTTTCTTCATTTATCTAAATGTTGCTGATTTTTGCTGATTTGTTCTGAATTTCTGTGAAATTCCTTGATATTGTCTGAACATTTCTAACAATTTTTTTCAAATTCTGAGTTTTAATGAATGCATCAAAATTTTGCAAATTTTATGATTTTTTTATAATTTCTTTGAATTTCTCATAAATTCACTGACTTTCTTAAAAATTAACTACTTCTCTGAAATTTCTTCTTACCAGCTAAAGAAGTTCGCTCAAATGTTGCCTTTGTGTATTTTGCATTTAATTGCGTGTACCGGAGAGCATGTCTTCATCAGCTCTCTCTCACAACTAGGCTTGTTGCCAGAATGTGATGTTGAACATTGAGTTAAATATATTACATATTTAGATAATCTGAAATCGCTATTTATTTCATGTTTCTTCCAGTCATTGGAGGTTGATCTATGCTTATGATTATATTTACCACCATCTGGCACTATCATTTGCAATAAAAAATATGTTTTGGAGCTATCCAATAGTACCCAACGATAAATAATGCTTCGCTGTTGAGCGGCAGCTATGGCATCACTGTTGCTTTTGAGAGAGCCCATGTTTCCTCTCTTCTTTGTTAACCATGAATATAGCGTACCGGTATTGTAACGTGAAGCCTACTGTCTCTTGCATTTGTTTGTTTTTAAACGAAGCATCCCGTTTGTCGTCACAGTCGCTTTGGCTAACATTTGCGTGAGAGTAAATGAAATAAAAAATACACATTGCCAATCTAAAGATCAATGACAAACTTAAAGTTTGGTCGTGTACTTCTGTCTCATAACCTGTTAGGAGATGAGTTTGTGGTTGTAGCAATCGACATGTTTTGGTTGATTGTTTTCGAGAGCGGATGGGTAAAACGAAGGAGCGGGTTGAGGAAATTGACGTTTGCAGCAAATCGTCAACTGGCCTATTTCTTTTTGCCTTCGCACACATGCACAGAATCGCACTCATCCAATATTGTTAGTTTATGTACAGATTGAGGAGCTGAAGAAAACATTTTTTTTTTCAATCGGAAAGCAATCTGCATGCTCTTAAAAAGTCCCTGCAATTGGGAATTTTATCCCATGGCTATCAAATTTTCTGAGTCTAATGCTCGTTTCTAAAGGTAAATTCCGATAGATCAAAAGTAAGCAGAGGGATCAACGTCTAAATATTGGCAGTTCAAATTATAGATTGCATACAGCTTCATCAAATGTCTCAGGTGCTGACTAAACTGCTTAAAACCCGTCCCGTACCTTACCTTGATTTTTTCTTAATTGCTATGAATTAATTTGATTTTTTTCTGAATTACTTTGGTTATTTCTGAATTTTGCTGAAATTTTGTGCATGCCTCGGAGAATAAAGAGTACAACATTTCTCTAAAATTTTCGAAATATCTTTATTCTTCTCGGAAGTTTCTTTAAACTTATTGTAAATTTTCTCAATGTCTCTAAAAAAATGTTCATTTTTCTGAACTAGAAGTGAATTTTCTTATATTTCTCTGAAAATTTCTATAAATATCTAAATTTTTTTGAAATTCTCCTGAACTTTCTGAATATCTTAAAGTTTCTCATTACTCATCTGAGATTTTCTTAAATTCGTCGTACATATTCTCAATTTGTCTAAATATTTTTACATTGCTCTGACTTGCCCTGAATTGCCTTGACATTCTTAAAATGTCTCTGAATTTCTCTGAAACTCTTGCCATTTTTCTATGAATTTTTTGAAATTTTCTGAAAATTACCTAATATCTCTGATTATTTTTAAATTTCCTGAATTTTTATACATTACTTTGATTTTTTCCTAATTTATATGAATTCATTTTATTTTTTTAATGCACCTGGTTACTTCTTAATTTCGCTGAAATTCTATGAATGCTTCGAAGATTAAAAAGTACATCATTTCTCTACATTTTTCAAAATTTATCGATTCTTCTTGTACATTTATTTAAACTACTTGTATATTTTCTCAATTTTTCTTTAAAATTGTGCATTTTTCTCTTTACTCATCTGAATTCTTCAATCTCTCATTCTTAAATTCTTCGTATTTGTGGTCAATTTATCTAAATATTTTTGCATTGCTCTGACTTGCCTTGAATTGCCTTGAAATTCTATAAATCTGAATTTCTCTGAGGCTCTTGTCATTTCTTTACCTTGCTCTTAACTAACTCTAGAATTTTCTCATTTCTCTGATTTTTTTGAAATAATCTGAAAATCACTTAATTTCTCTAATTTTATTTTAATTTCCTGAATTTTTATATATTTTATGTACCTTTTTGTATATATCACCTTGGTTTGTTCTTAATTTTTATGAATTCATTTTATTTTTTTAAATGCATCTGGTTATTTCAGAATTTCGCTGAAATTTTATGAATTCTTCGGAGAAAAAAGCGTACATCATTTCTCTAATTTTTTCAAAATTTCTCTATTCTTCTAGGAAAATTCTTTAAACTTCTGTATATTTTCTCAATTTCTCTAAAAATTGTGCGTTTTTCTGAACTTCTATGAATTTTCTAGAATTTCTTTGAAAATTTCGAAATATATCTTAATTTCTTTGAAATTCTCTTAAACTTTCTGAATTTCTTGAAGTTTCTCTATACTCATCTGAATTCTTCCATCCCTCATTTTTAAATTTTTCGTATTTTTTCTCAATTTATCTTATTTTTTTGCATTGCTCTGACTTCCCTTGAATTGCCTTGAAATTCTATAAATCTGAATTTCTCTGAGGCTCTTGTCATTTCTTTACCTTGCTTTAAACTAACTCTGCAGTTTTCTTTATTTATCTGAATTCATTTTTAAAAAATAATCTGAAATTCATCTGAATATTTTTCTATGAAATTCACTTCACTTATCAGAAATTCTCTGAAATGTTATGAAATTCTGTGGAATTCATTCTTGAACCTTCTCTGAGATTCTCTGAAATTATCTCTGGATATTTCTGAATTTTGCTACAACCCTCTGAATTGAATTGAATTAGTTTTAGTTAGTTAGTAGTTGAAATTCTCTGAATGTTTCTGTAGTTGTTTGAAGTTCTCTGAAATCAAGATCATTGAGAAACTCTCAATTTATTTTCTCCGAAAAGTTCATGATTCTGCTGAAATTTCTGAGATTCTCTGGTTTCAATGAGTTTTATGAAGTTGCTTGAGCTTCTATTTGATTTTCTAAAAACCAAATGTATGACTCTGAGACTCCCTCGATATTATCAACTGTTCGTAAAAATACTCCGGAATGGTTACGTTTTGTGTAAAGGGATTTTGGTTGGGTGTTTTTGGGGGGGTGGGGGGGGAAATAAACTGTGATGATGAAATGAAACGAACCGAAAGAGGCTTTTTAACATGTAAACAATCCGTTATGAGAATTCACGGTTAATTAATATGTACTAGGTTAAGCTCAATTGTGTTTCAAATGTTTATAACTACCTTTCGATACACTCTTCATATCCAGGAATTCACATTAATTTTCATGAAAATCAGACGATTGCTGAAATTTTCTCAAATTGTCTGAAATTCTATGAAATTATACTTACTTTTCCAAAACACACTGGTGAAAATTAATACAAAGACAATTAAATTCGCTTGTTTGGAATGTAATTTATCTGGCAACAATTTGAGTAACAGAAAACATCATTTGGTTCACTGGCTTAGGAAAGAAAAATTGAAATGTTAAAATGCTCGTGATATGAAAATGTATAGGAAATTATTATTAGTGTGCGATTCCCAATTAAGGATACTCCAGATTAGTTGCGTTTGTGTCACACTTAATTTAAACTTGGGGATGATCCAGCCCCTGGCCTAAAATCTCCAGGATAAGTTTATAGTATCAATAATAACTTTAATGAACTACTTCAGATCATTATTGAAATTTGAAACTGTAAAGTTTACTCTATATAAATAAATAAATTGATAGAAAATCACTACTCCTACTTTTTACATACAATTTCAATATTCTTTAATTCCTGAAAATCCCTTATGTATTTAGGTTAACTTATTTTTCAATTTTATTTTTCTGAATTTACCTATTTGCCTTATTTTGTGTATTCAAAGGAATTCTGTGAAATTCTGATTCACTCAAATTCCTCAAAATCACTCAAATCGACAGATGTGAGAATTCCTTAAATTTTTCTGAAATTGCCAATTATGCCATCTATTTTTTTGTTTTTCAATGGGATTTCCAGAGATTTTTTAGAATTTAATTATTTTATTAAAGTGCTCTTAAATTTTTTTAAGTTGTCTGAAGTTCTTTCAAATACTTTACAAATCTTGAAGATTCTTTAGAACTTCTCGAAAACTCTGAATCATAATTCTCCCGCCATTTTTACTATAAATTAGTAATCTAGATAATCCGTTTTTATCATCAAAACTGAAAATGCAAAACTAAATATGGCAACGTTGCTTTTATCCATGTCAAATGGTTCTCAAAACTTGCACAGAGCACTATTCTTCAGCAAATCAATTTTGAAGAACCCTTCAAAAACTCTTTCCACCATAGTCGAACTTGAGTAACCTACAGCAACTCTCCGAAAATGAATCATGCATCGTTTCATCAGCACTACCTTAAGCTTTCCATTAGCTAAAACGCAAATTTTGGCGATTCTTCCAACCATCCATTCAACAACTCCCCGGCAACAGAGTGTCTTTGTTTGCACAATAACTCTGTATCAACCCATACCCATCTAAATCGCTCCCGATGAGCTGGGTCCTCAACGCCAGATGAACTAAACAAGTACTTACCTAGGGAGAAAAAGCAAATTCCGGAGTCAAAAGCTTCCGTGCTTGAATATGAATGTATCCTCCTTCAGCGGACTACCGAGCAGAGGTGGTCGAGCAGAAAAGGAAAATCCACTCCTGAATCACTGATTTCCTTTCATCTAATCTACCACGACCTGTTAGGGGCAGCATCAGCCAGAAGCATCATCGACATCATCTCCATTCCACTAGCTACACAATTCGAGCGAAGGTTGCGAAGTTGCCCACCCAGGCATTGTGGACGAAAAGCAGATTCCGAAATCCACCCTCCTTTCTTCGGTGTCTATTTTCTTCTTATTCGTGTTTTTTTTTTGCTGGGAAGTGATTCAAAGCGATCAACATTCCTTTAATACCGTAAATTGAAGAGTAAATCGTCCGATTTTCATTTGTGTAACCATTTTCGGTCAGGGACACCGAAAGGATCAAACCGTAGTAAGGCAGACTGAACTTGAGATTAGACACACACACTCCTGGCTGGCTGGGCAGTTTTTGCTTCCTGCAGCGAGCTGAGCGGGAAAAGAAGAACGAGAAACCAGGCACAAGCGATGGAAATCTAGTTTTACGGGTTTGAAAATTGAAAAAATCCTTTAATAGCATCTTGGAGCACTCGGTAAGTGTATTTGTAGCTTAGTTGGTGTTTATCCGGCGGGGGGATGGGTTGAGGCGGTTTCAAGACTGGAAACCGGTAAAGTTGGGAGCTGTTTGCAAATGGGGAAAAGATTGAGCTGCTGCAAGTGTTTCTGAATGGCAAGTGATTTTCGATGTTATTCGTTTGACAGTTGGACCGGGTTTAACGGGGCTCGGTTTGAAGCAATTGTTCTATTAACAAAGGTCGAAAATTAATTTTTCACTCATTCAAGTGTAGAATTTTCAAAAATCTATAATAAAGTCAACTAATTTCAAATCGATCTTTAATGATATGTGACAGAACATTAATTCTTCGGATATTCTATTAGCTTTGAGCAACAATCTGTTCAGATATAAGCTGTTGAAGTTTCTATTTACAGCAGTATCGATAAAATTGCACATGTTTCGATCGAATACAACAATACGACATGAATTCACCATATTTTACGATTGTTTACTATTAATCTAGTTAATTTCCTGGCATTAAAACAATTTTGATGTTCCCTTGAATTTCTAAAATTAATTCCTGAAATTATTAAAATTCTCAATGTTTCTGATATTCTTCACATTCATAAAATTTCTTCTATTTCTACAATTCCTGAATCTGCCTAGTATAACCTCTTAAAAGTTTCAAAATTTTTATGAAATTCTATTAACCTGTCCATTGTCCATACTTACATACTTTTGCTGGTTCAACGTCTCGTTAAGATCGCACATGAAACTGTCGTGCAATCCTTCATACACGGCAAATGCTTTGAATGCTTGTCGGCAAGTCTTAGAATATTACGTGATTTATTAATTTATACTCAAATATTAATCTAAACTATTTAATCACTTCTCTATGGGATAATTTTGATCAGCACTTCAAATTCCTTGTAAGAGAATTCTTTAGAAAAGTTTTTATTCAAATTTGAGTTCTCAGAATCTGAAAATTCCATATGAAGTACAATTTTTAGAGAAAGTATGAATAAGATGTGATAAAATGCATGATTACGCCTTAATGTTGGCAATAACTTGAAAAATCAAAGTAAGTTTTACAGAAAACCATTAATTTCACTAGAATGGGAACATTTTACCGACATTATTCATATGATTGATTCAGTGTAAAGGAACTCAGCCTGATAAAAGAGCCACAAATCTGATATTGATAACAAGTACAATTTGTTTGAAAATTTTCTTCGCGTCAACACTATATGTAACCTAAAACGATCAATGTTACCCCGTTTATCGGAACCCTCAATACCTTTTTTCTCAAAATTTCTAGAACTTATGCAACTCCTTACAATCATAAATCTTCCAAATTCCCCCCAAATCCCCAACATCATTTTTTATTTTCTCTTTGTTTATCCGAAAATAATGACATGGCAATTATGGTTTTAACCAAACAATTACTTAAATTCCAACTACTCCCTGAATAGTACACCATCAAAAACTTAAAAAATATATATTTTCCAAAGTTTTCAAAAGTTTTTAAATAAATGAGATTTTAATAGAGGGTGTGTCCTTTGACTCAGCCTAATATTATCTGAAATTCTTTGAAATTCTCTGAAATTCTCTGTAATTCTCCGTAATTCTATGAAATTCTCTGAAATTCTTTGAAATTCTTTGAAATTCTCTGAAATTCTCTGAAATTCTCTGAAATTCTCTGATATACTCTGAAATTCTCTGAAATTCTCTGAAATTCTCTGAAATTCTCTAAAATTCTCTGAAATTCTCTGAAATTCTCTGAAATTCTCTAAAATTCTCTGAAATTCTCTGAAATTCTCTGAAATTCTCTGAAATTCTCTGAAATTCTCTGAAATTCTCTAAAAATTCTCTGAAATTCTCTGAAATTTTTTGAGATTCTCTAAAATATTTTGAATTTCTCTGACATTCTCTTAAATTCTCTGAAATTCTCTGAAATTCTCTGAAATTCTCTGAAATTCTCTGAAATTCTCTGAAATTCTCTGAAATTCTCTGAACTTCTCTGATATTCTCTGAAATTCTCTGAAATTCTCTGAAATTCTCTGAAATTTTCTGAAATTCTCTGAACTTCTCTGATATTCTCTGAAATTCTCTGAAATTCTCTGAAATTCTCTAAAATTCTCTAAAATTCTCTAAAATTCTCTAAAAATTCACTGAAATTCTCTGAAATTTTTTGAAATTCTCTGAAATATTTTGAATTTCTTTGACATTCTCTAAAATTCTCTGAAATTCTCTGAACTTCTCTGAAATTCTCTGAAATTCTCTAAAAATTCTCTGAAATTCTCTGAAATTTTTTGAGATTCTCTAAAATATTTTGAATTTCTCTGACATTCTCTTAAATTCTCTGAAATTCTCTGAAATTCTCTGAAATTCTCTGAAATTCTCTGAAATTCTCTGAAATTCTCTGAACTCTCAGAATTTCTCTGTAATTCTCTGAGATTCTCTGAAATTCACTGAAATTCTCTGAAATTCTCTCAAATTCTCTCAAATTCACTGTAATTCTCTGAAATTCTCTGAAATTCTCTGAAATTCCCTGAAATTCTCTGAAATTCTCTGAAATTCTCTGAAATTCTCTGAAATTCTCTGAAATTCTCTGAAATTCTCTGAAATTCTCTGAAATTCTCTGAAATTCTCTGAAATTCTCTGAAATTCTCTGATATTCTCTGAAATTCTCTGAAATTCTCTGAAATTCTCTGAAATTCTCTGAAATTCTCTGAAATTCTCTGAAATTCTCTGAAATTCTCTGAAATTCTCTGAAATTCTCTGAAATTCTCTGAAATTCTCTGAAATTTCTCTGAAATTCTCTGAAATTCTCTGAAATTCTCTGAAATTCTCTGAAATTCTCTGAAATTCTCTGAAATTCTCTGAAATTCTCTGAAATTCTCTGAAATTCTCTGAAATTCTCTGAAATTCTCTGAAATTCTCTGAAATTTCTCTGAAATTCTCTGAAATTCTCTGAAATTCTCTGAAATTTTCTGAAATTTTCTGAAATGCTCTGAAATTCTCTGAAATTCTCTGAAATTCTCTGAAATTCTCTGAAATTCTCTGAAATTCTCTGAAATTCTCTGAAATTCTCTCTGAAATTCTCCGAAATTCTCTGAAATTCTCTGAAATTCTCTGAAATTCTCTGAAATTCTCTGAAATTCTCTGAAATTCTCTGAAATTCTCTGAAATTCTCTGAAATTCTCTGAAATTCTCTGATATTGTCTGAATTCTCTGAAATTCTCTGAACTCTCAGAATTTCTCTGTAATTCTCTGAGATTCTCTGAAATTCACTAAAATTCTCTCAAATTCTCTGAAATTCTCTGAAATTCTCTGAAATTCTCTGAAATGCTCTGAAATTCTCTGAAATTCTCTGAAATTGTCTGAATTCTCTGAAATTCTCTGAACTCTCAGAATTTCTCTGTAATTCTCTGAAATTCTCTGAAATTCTCTGAAATTCTCTGAAATTCTCTGAAATTCTCTGAAATTCTCTGAAATTCTCTGAAATTCTCTGAAATTCTCTGAAATTCTCTGAAATTCTCTGAAATTCTCTGAAATTCTCTGAAATTCTCTGAAATTCTCTGAAATTCTCTGAAATTCTCTGAAATTCTCTGAAGTTCTTCGAAATTCTCTGAAATTCTCTAAAATTCTCTGAAATTCATTCGGGTTATTTTTAATATTTTGATCTTCTCTGAAATTCATTGACATTCTTCGAAATTCGTTTTGAAAGCTGTTGATATTTGCTGATTTTTTACAAAATTGCCAAGAAAATTATTTGGACTTCTATGAAACTCTCCAAGATATTCACAACTATCTGAAATTTTCTGAATTTTTTTTAAATACTCCGAAAGTATCTGAAACTACCTTAAATTCACTGTTCTCTGAATTCTCTTAATATTATTAAGATTTGTCATTTTTTAGACGATCTTTAGGAAAAAGCTGCTTGATCTTCGACAGAGATTCTCTTAGATTCCTGTAATTCACTCCATTTATCTGTAGCTCACTGATCCTCTCTTATATTCTCTGGAAAAATTCTTTGAATTCTTCTGAAAATCTCCAAGATTTCAGGAACTCTTTGAAATTCTACGAAATTCCACGAAATTCTCTTGAACTAGCAGGAAATCTTTAAAATTCTCTAAAATTTCCTATTTTTGTTTTTCTTTATAACCGAGATTTTTAACCTCCGGCATGTTCATCTTCCATCTTAAACACTTAGAGGTAAAGGTATTTTTTGTGTCTTGTTTTGGGTTTATATTAGAACTTGTGACTGATAGATATAGATGTTGAACACTACGCCATAGTCGACATTTCTCTCTGAAATTCTCTGAAATTCTCTGAGATTATCTTCAGTTCTTTGGAATCTCTAAGTCTGGGGATAATTCTGGAATTCGCTGAAATTCTCGGAAATTCTCAGAAATTCCCTCGAAATGACTAAAAACGTCTCTAATGCTCTAAAATTTTCTGATATCATCTTAAATTCGTCAAAAGTTCAGAGATTTTAAGATTTTAAGCAATTCAATTAATTTCTCAAAAAATCTCTAAGAATCTATGAAACTCACCAAAATTCATTGAAATTTATTAAAATACATTAAGATTCTCTAAATTTTATTATTATTTATCCTTATTAAAGAGATTCTAAGCCGAAGACTGGTTCATCTTCGACTGAGTTCATCTTGGAATTCAGTTATCTGCTCAGTTTCTCTGAAATTCTTTGGATTTCTTAGAAATAGTCTTTAACATTCTTAGTCTACAACAGTCTTAAAGTCTACAAATTTCCGCGACGTTACTGAAAATCTCCGAAATCCTCTGAATTCTTCTGATATTCTTTTAAATTCCTTTGTTTACCTCTATTATCGAGATTTTCAGTCTCGACCTGGTTCATCTAACATCGTAGTCACTCAAACATCCCTTTCGGTATTTTTTGTGACTTGTGACGTACGTCCCCAACTCCTCTGAGGAAGAAAAAAATGAAATTTAAAACTAATAATACTCCATCGATAGCCGTTGGATCTTGATGCGATTTTTTGCAATAGTTCTAAAAATTATCTTAGTTTGGTGATCTTCACTGGTTATTCCAAAGATATCCGTCGTTTCGGATTCCAAGATGGAAGTACTGGGGGAAGTACCTGTCCAGAGATGGTGGACAACATATTTTTAGATGCGAAACATGACATGCGAGATATTAAACTTCATAACTTAGCAAAACTATGTCATCGAAAAACATTAGCCACTTGGGGCCACTTGGAGAGACCTTGCGGGATCCGACTTTCTTCGGAATAGTGGTCGTATTCAAATCTTTTCTAAACCCTGGCTTGCGACATATCAAACTTCATGAAACTGTCTGACCATAGTGACCACTTAGGGCGGCCCTGCGGAGTCCGAGTTCCTCTAGGAAAGTGGCCTTATTCAGATCTTTTCTGAAAAAGGGGGGGGGACAATAAAATTTTGATAAAAAATTGTGTTGGGGGGGGGGGGGCGGGGAGGGGGGGGGGGGCCGGAAAAGGGGGTTAAATAGTGAAAGGGGAAACAAAAAATGATTTGTAGAAGAAAAAAAAGATGTGTTAGGGGTGAACCACTCTAAGAAGTATAAGAAATATTGACCTCTAAGATCCTTTATAATCCTATAATCTTATAATATTAATATGATAAAATCTTCAAATCTCAACAGTACGGTAGGAACATAAAAAAAGTCAAACAATTACAGAATAAGCGTACAAACTAGAAAATGAGAAAAATAAAAAGTCCAAAGAACTCTTATAGTGAAAGTTTTGAAAACAAATTATCTGAGAATAAAAAAATCACACAATTCAATCCTTAAATCAGATCATCACAAAAATTAAAAAAACAACAACAGATTATCTTAAAAAACCAGAAAAGTAACCATTTTTAAATGCAGCAACTAAAGAAATATGAAAACTTAAGAACTACAAAGAAAGAAAATTTAAGAATGTTGATTAAATCAGAAAATCGGAAAGGTACAAACCAAACAAATCAAGATTTAAGAAAATTAAGAATATCCAAGAAGGGAATAACTCATAAAACCAGGAAATCAGATCGATCAATTGAACCGTATCAGCCAACCCCCCCACACACATACACACATACACGTTTTGTGTCGTTAAATTCTATCCCCAACCTTTTTTCTCAGTTCAATTTTTCCGCCAAAACTTTTCGATTGCAGAAACCTGTAAACGTCACTTGTTAATAAAAGTTTTACTGTACGCTTCGATCGCTGAGCTGACTGTCGTCAGACTGAATCCTCCAAGTGGTTGGGGGGTGAGGGGGGTTTAGCTGAATCAGTTTTTCCATTTCTTATATGGCTGCAAGTTTGCCTTTTTTTTCGCGCCCTCTCTTTCTACCGGTTTTCTCCGAACTCCAATCTCGATAAATGGGAAGAGCGAAAACTTTTAACCATTCGTGCGCTGTACGGTTGGAAGGTACTATTATTGCTGTCATGCTCCAAACGCTAGCGTTTGCCCCAGTGGAAATTGTTTTTTCCAAGAAACCAACCAGCAGCGATTGCCGGTTATCTCGGAGTGGAAGCATGTATTTACGTGAATCTGTTCGCCCATGTGGGTGATGTGTGTGTATGTGTGTGTGTGTGTGTCTGTACGTATTTCTTTGAATGAAGGTGAAGCCGGAAAAGTGTTTCTCCCAAATCGAATGTCAGAGTTGCATCTTCTGGGGCCCTTTTGCTAAGCGAGTGCATGAACAACGTGTCTGGGTGGGAAGGGATAGGATAATTTAGTTTGCAGGACGATTTCCTGGGAAATGAGATGAATTTAGAGCGAATCTGTGCAACTTCTGATTTTGATTTGGTATGATGTGGGATGAAGGGACATTTGGATGGCAACAAGTTGTTTTTTCCGCAATGAGATTATCAGAGCTAAGTGATCTCATGATGAACCTTGCAGAGTGAACTTTGGTCAAAAGTAATTAAATACTAGAAACGTATAATAAGTGCCTTTGCACTATAAGGCGTTATAAGACAAATTGAACAAATTCTCAAACTTTATGTTCAATCAAACCTCATTAGCTAATAACACGGGAAGGGTTGTGGTATAAAGGTAGAATTTCAAACCAAAGGAAGGGAAAATTTTTAAAAAGGGAAAAAAATGGGTAAGACACAAAACACAAAAAACAAAATTTTTTAAAAATTTGAAAAAAAAAGCATTCTCGATTAAAAAAAAGAACGTAATCTTTGTGACGCGGGGAGGTGTTTTATAGCTGTTTTTTTTTTGTTGGTGCCCTTAAATTTTAAAAAAACCTACACACTACCAAAATGTCATGTAAATTTCTGTCCCCTGAGACCGACACATGCAAGCGTCCTTTAGCACACAAGAATGAGTTGAAAGAGATGAGAAAACAAATTCAATCAAACACATCTTTTGTCGACTTGCGTATGTTTCAGTTTCCGGAGACATAATTTTACATGAAATCTTTCTTTACGTTTCCCGACTTTTTACAAACATGAATTACGTCTCGTGTAAAATTCATAATTTCTAAGTGTGTAGGCAGATCAGGCCGAGTTTGAAAAGACGTCTTCATTGGAAACCGTATTGTGAAACGGTACGGAAACCGTTCGATGGAAATCACGTGCGAAGAGAAAACCCCCTCCACGCGAAGAACGCTGGGGGGGTTTGTGTGGGTCCCGCGGGGTTCCTTGGTGGGGTTGGTTTGTTTGTTTGCTTTCTCAATTTTTTCAATCAATATAAAAAACCTATTTTTGTGAATTATTTTTTTTTATGCGTAACCCCAGGGGGGGGGGCGGTGTGTTTTGGTTTCTGTTTTTTGTGTGTGGCGAGAAGGGGGGGGGGCGATACATTCCTAAAGTGAAAGAGAAAGGGAGGGTGAGGGGGGTTGATGGCCCCCCGCGGGTGGTCCTCCGTTTTTTGCGATCTGTGTTTTTACAAAGAAAAAAAAAAGGGGGTTTGGGGCTAAATACATCTTCAATGTGTAAAAACTGGTGACCCATTATGAAGCAATACCGGCGCCGGCCGTGCCCGAATGCTGGTCAAGTAGGGAATGGGAAGGAACGTATTGACGTGATACTCGCTTTGAAGGAAGCCTATGCACTTCCACGAGAATTCACTGGGATGTTGGATAGTTGGGAAAAGCCCAAGTAACAATCTCACAGCCTTTTATCCTTTGCTGAAATTTATAAGGGTTTCATAATTGCAATAGACATGCTATTTTGTTTAAAAGCAGCTTTCCTAATGTGAAAGATTTATATTTCTAAAGGCTGTTTTAATAACCTATTCTGGCAGGAATGTGAAGTCTAAAACAGTCTAGTCTAGTTTTAAAATTTTTTTACGAGGAACTCTATCCTCTCATAAAACTGTTTAGTAATTCAATAATAAAGCTCCTTCATTTTTTTTAACAGAGTCATGATTAAATATTTCATCACCACGCTTTATCATTATAAAATCCATCATTAAGCCACACGGATCCTGGCGAGAGCATAGAGCATATATTGTAGTATTTTGTACTACATGAAGTTTCTGATAAGATACTCTACAAATGTTGTCATAATAAAATAAAACAAAGATGGATTCGCATAGCAACAAACAGAGAAAAGTGAAATAATGGCCCGTTTAAGCGAAATATTAACCTTCTTTAGGTGTCGGGGTTAATATGACCCGGAATGGATTTAAAAAATGCAATAACTTTCTAGAATAAGCATCTAGACGTTTAAATTTTCTTGACTTTTCCATAATCATAGGAAATTACGTTTCTGCATCGAACCTAATTTAAGTTACGAATAAGGTGTTTCGGGTCATATTGACAAGGATTTCAAACTCACATTGTAGAAACTATATATGCCAAATTTTTAAATCTTTGCAGACAAAAAGCATATTAGAGTCCCCAATTTTCAGTTTCTGGTGAGTACTGCCCTTTTTGACCCGATTGGCCTCAAGGATTCTGTGCTGGAAGAGGGCATGTTTTGCCACGATCCGTGAGCAGTGACAGATACAAATTTTCATTGGAACATGCATTTTAACGCCTCAAACTTCATAATTTTTCATGAATAGTCTACTTCTAGCCTTGAAATGGCCCAATGACCATATTGGCCATTCCGGGACAATCCGGATGCCCCGGGAGAACCGTCTGTGAGGAGACAAATACATATTTTCGCCGAAACATGCCTTCCGACGGCTCAAACTTCATGATTTTGGTTGAGTAGTCTACTTCTAGCCTTGAAATTGATCAATAACCATATTGGCCATTCCGAGACAACTCGGATGCCCCGGGGGAACCGTTTAGGAGGGGATTAATACAAATTTTCACCGAAACATGTCTTTCGACAGCTCGAACTTTATGATTTCTTATAAGTAGTCTACTTATAGCCTTGAAATGGCCCAATGATCATATTGGCCATTCCAGGACGATCTTGATGCCCCGGGGAAATCTTTAAGGATGGGAAAAATCCAAATTTTCGCCGAAACATGCTTTTTGACGGCTCAAACTTCATGATTTTGGTTGAGTAAAGGGCGAACACGAAATTATTGCGACACCGAAAATGTCATACCAATTTTCTTATAATGTTTAGAATCAAACCAAAATTTTAGGGTAGTTTTATACATATATTTACTTCAAAAATCAAGAGAAAAGTTAATCGATGGAGCCTTGAGTGTAAAATTGAACGCATTTTCGCTTGATGCCCTCCATCAAAGTCTTTACAGTGTCATCCGGTACCAGTTTCTCAGTTTTGTTTTCATTTTCTTAACATGTCCTTCTCGTTTTTGACTGTCTTCTTGCTCTTCCAAAGTTCCCGCTTCATCATTGCCCAGTACTGCTTCACCGGGCGCAGCTCCGGACAGTTTGGCGGATTCATGTCCTTTGGAACAAAATGGACAGAATTGGCCTCATACCACTCCAGGACACTTTTAGAATAGTGGCATGATGCCAAATCTGGCCAAAATAGCGGAGCTTCTTCGTGCTGCTGCAAGAACGGCAAAAGGCGCTTCTCGAGGCACTCAGATTTGTAGATCTCGCCATTTACTGTGCCCTTTGTCACGAAAGGCTCACTCCTCAGTCCGCAAGAGCAGATGGCCTGCCAAATGAGATATTTGGAGGCGAACTTCGATATTTTCTTCTCCTTAAATTTGTCGTCCACATAGAACTTGCTCTTGCCGGTGAAAAACTCCAACCTCGGAATTTGCTTAAAATCGGCTTTTATATACGTTTCGTCGTCCATCACACAGCAGCCATATTTTGTCAGCATCTTCTCGTAGAGCTTCCGTGCCCGAGTTTTAGCCGTCGATTTTTGCCGCTCATCGCGGTTTGGGAAGTTCTGTACCTTGTATGTATGTAGTCCAGCTCTCTTCTTTGCATTCTGGACGTAGCTCTGCGACATGCCGATCTTTTTGGCCAAATCACGGCTTGAGACGTTGGGATTTGCTTTAATCATCCGCTTCACCTTTCCCTCCGTCTTTTTGTTCTCCGGTCCGGTTTTCTTCCAGCTCCTTTGCCGTGGTCCAACGTCAACCGCTCCTGGAACCGCTTCAACACTCTGGAGACGGTTGAATGGTGAATGTTCAACATTTTTCCCAACTGCCGGTGCGACAGGTCAGGAAATTCCAGGTGTTTGGAAAGAATTCGTTCTCTCGACTCGCGTTGGTTCACCTCCATTTTCGTTGAATCGAAAAACACGACTTTGAGTTTGACAGCATGTAAACAATACACATCAATAAGAAAGTGTGCAAAATTTGGTTGATTTTTACCCAATGGTAAAAAAGTTATGCCCTGTTGAATGTGTCGCAATAATTTCGTGTTCGCCCTTTAATCCCTGAAAATTTGAGAAGTAATTCCGGGCCATACAATTTTCTTAAATTCTTTTAAATTCTCCCATATTGTCTGTTAAGAATATGAGACTCCCTCATACTCTGTATAAAATTCCGCATCGAATATTTTCATTTCCCCTTAATTTACTGCAATATCAAGGAGTTCCGTGGTGTCATGAAATGTTTTCCTTTTTCTGAAACTTTCCTCTGAAATGATCTTTTATTCCGTCAATTCTCTGTGATTCAAAATTTTTGAGACATCTTTTGAAATTCCTGAAATTATCTAAAATCACTGAAACACCCTAAAACAATCTGAAATTTTCTGAATTTACATGAACCAGAAACTCTCTGAAATCCTCTGAGAATTTTTTAAGTTTCCTAGATATTCATAGTTTTCCTGATACTCGCCAAAATCTCTTGAAGCTTTTCAAAATCTTTTAAAATTTTCTAAAGAGCTTGAACCTCAATTTCATAAAATTCCTCGAAATTTCCCTGCAATGCAGTAAAATTGTCTTAAACAATCACTTGAAGTCCTGTAACTCTGTTATTACCCCTGAAATTCTCATATTCCTGATACCTTTGAAATTCTTGAGACCACTTTAAATTGTCCAAAATTTCATGAATTTACCTGATATTCAGTGTAACGTACGACATTCGCTGAAATTTTCTTTAATTCTCTGAAATTCTGCCAAATTTTCTAAAATGTCTTCTCAACTCCCTGTTGCAACCCAATTATCTCTTAGAAATAATTTGAATATTCTTAAAATTCACTTAAATTAAACTCGGAGATGAATCCACCTCTAGCTGTAAATTTTCTTAAAACAGATAAAATAACTCTTATAATAACAGACCTATCTCACCCTGGATGGCAACGACTGACAGGGCACCTCGATTTTTACTTCCCCCTCGAAGGAAGTGAGCTCCGAGGTGAAGTTGATTTCACACACCAAGTTCTCCAAGAAGGTGCTGCTGTGGCTGTCAATCAGCGAGAAGGGGATATCGTTGAAGGAGATGGAGCGGCTGAATATCGAAGTGGTACCCAAGTCGGTGAACTCGCCCGACGTCCTCCAGCTGCGTCCTATCGAGAATTTCTGGGCCAACCTGAAGTGTAAGATCTACTCCAACAATTGTGTCGCGAAAACTGAGGAGGAATTGATAAATAAAACGAAGAATGCCTACACGCATGTTTTCGTCCGTCACTGCGAATGTTTCGGTTAACTACCAGAAGGCCACTCGCAAGGGCGTAGCATTTTTTTTTGCAAGTAAGCTTAAATAATTACCTTCCATGGGAAATTTATCAAAAGCAATTATCTGTCTTAGTTTTTTTTTATCATCATCCGAAAAAAAGTCCATTTTTTATTGCAAACGTTAGTATCTATAAGTATTAGGGTGATAAACCTGTCTTTTCGCTAAATTCTTTTATTTATTTATTTATTTCACCGCCTCGAATGTTTAAAAAACAATTCCACAGAGTGTAACTTATTCTAAAACCTTAATCCTACTCTTAAAAACAGCCTTAGACACATTAAAATCAAACACAACACTAGCACTATTGAACGAACGGAAGCATCTTTCTAATGGATTGTTAAATCCATATGTGGTTCTATGGCGTCTGATAAACAATAATTCACGCTCACGCAATTGTCGAGAAGGTGCATAAAACGATACATTGAATAACAACGAGGGACAGTCGAGATTTCCTTTTATCAGGTCAAACACGAAGAGCCTTTGCAAGTTAATCCGCCTGGAATCAAGCTTTTCCAGAGCGATGAGTTTACAGCGGCATGTGTAATCGGTCAGGTCCGCTGGGTTCGACCAAGGCAGCTGACGAAGAGCGAAACGTACAAAGCTGTGCTGCACACGCTCCATCCGTATGATTTGCATTGCATGAGACGGCATCCACACACAAATAGCATATTCCAGGATGCTTCGAACTAATGGGCAGTATAGCGACTTGAGTGCGTAAATATCGTTGAAGCTCGTGGTACACTGGTCCAACCGAATATTCGAATTCAATTCTAGACTGCCGACGAGAGAATGCTATGGGCTTACACTTGTTGATGTTCAATTCCATCCCATTCTCAAGGCACCATGGTTGTAGTTCATCTATATCGGCCGGAAGCGCGCAGCAGTCGAGGTGAGAGGTTACAATGCGATAAATTTTTAGATCGTCAGCGTAGAGCAATTTTCCTGATTTCAGCCGAAAGCATAGATCGTTTATGAACAATATGAAGATGAGTGGGCCCAGAACGCTGCCTTGAGGCACACCAGATGTGATGGAAAAGACGCGAGAGTGCGATCCGTTGATGTTGACAAACGCATTACGGTCAGACAGATAAGAGCGCAACCACTCTGTAATCCAATCTGGAAATCCCAAGTATCTAAGCTTTGCAACAGCAAGATCGTGAGGCACTTTGTCGAACGCTTTGGAAAAGTCGAAGTAAATGGCATCTATTTGACGCTTGTTCTCAATTTCCGTTGATACAAAATTGGTGAACGCCATGAGATTCGTTGTTGTTGAACGCCTCTTAACAAATCCGTGTTGAAACTCAGATAAAAATAGTTGAGAAGCAGCGTACAGGACATCATGAACTTATTGATTTGAGTAGTTGTTTTTTCAAAGATGTGTGACCGTGTAGTTGTTATACCTGAACATGCGTTACCGTAACATTCTATATGGTACATGTCATTTGTTTCATGGGTTGCATGTTACAAAGGCTGAGGCAAAATGCAAATGCCTAAATTTATTAAGCTAAAACTTATAGGTTTTCGAATGTACCGAATTATACGAATGTTGCGGGTTCACCTAACCTAGTGTTGGATTCGTATTAGTTGAGAAAGAAAGAAAATACATTTAGGCTATTTCTGGAGTTGTGCCATATGCTATTGTTGATTTTAAAGTTTCTTGCTAGATCTATAACTGCGATACAACCATGCCAAATGTTTCATTAATGTGTTTTATTTTCATCTGTGTGTCTCCATTTTCAAGATGATAACGTTGAGAGGGCACTCGAGGAAGATCACGATTTTCTACCATTTTCGATGTTCAACCTTCGATTTTGACCCTTGACTCCGACTTCACTCCTTTTGGAACCTGAAAAACCAAGAGGATCGAAACCAAAGCCCGCGGTGCGAAATTTGAAGCGTAAAAATTCATATTAATATGATAAGATGGCGCTTCTCTCGGCAATTTTTTTCATTCTCTCTCTCCATAGCGAGCAAATGTGCCCATGATTACTTCCGGAATTGATTTTTTTAAAGCTCAGAATCGAATACATGCGAACACAAAGAAATTCAATCGCACCGAAATAAGTTATATGATAGCGCTGCGTCAAAAACTTCTACTACATAGCTACTAAAGGGTGTCCCGATCAAAATTTGGTCAAACAGTAATGTGTGTGAGTCGATCAAAGTTTTTATTAATAAGTCAAATTCTTTTCCTTTTTCAAGTTCAGTTAATACAGATTACAGGAGAAATATTCAGCTAAGCTTCCTTTTTACCGAATGCGAATTGCCGGGTCTTTCGTTTAACACCTGGCATAAGATTTTGTACAGTCTCCTTGTCCACTTTATTCGCCGCAGAACGCCAGTTTGCCTTGAACAACAGCTTTTAAGTCTTCTCAAGGTTCCGCATAACGATGGCCCAATATTGTTCAATTGGGCGGAGCTCTGGCGTGTTGGGAGGGTTCTTGTCCTCGGGCACCACTTGAACGTTGTTGGCAGCATACCACCTCATGGCTTTTTTCTGTAATGGCAAGATGCCAAATCCGGCCAAAATAGAACGGAACAATTGTGTCGCTTCAGGAAAAGCAGTAGACGTTTTTGTAGGCACTCGCCCAGATAAATTTCCTGGTTGACGGTTCCGGTCGCAATGTAAACGTTGCTCTTCAAGCCACAGGTACAGATGGCCTGCCACACCAGATATTTCTTCGCGAACTTTGACAGTTTAATGTGCATGAAAATATCTGCCACCTTTCCCCGTCCGGTTGCCGTATAAAATTCCTGTCCAGGAAACTGATTGAAGTCTGCCTTGACGTAAGTTTCTTCGTCCTGTACCACGCAGTCAAACTTCGTCAGCATCGTCGTGTACAACTTTTACGATCGTACTTTGGCCGACGTGTTGTGTTTATCGTCGCGATTTGGAGTCACCACTTTCTTGTAAGTCAACAGTCCAGCTCGTTTTTTAGCTCTATCCACGATTGAAGGCGACACTCCCAGCTTCTTTGCGACATCTCGGACGGAGAAGTTCCGCTCGAAACAGCGGGCAACTATTTTTGTCGTCGCTGTGGCCTCCGGCTTTGGATTTCCACCAGATCCAGCTTTCCTGGCTGTCGACAAACGTTCACCGAACACTTTTAATACGTTGGTAACAGTTGATTTAGCCACATTCAACAATTTCGCCAACTTGGCGTGAGAGTAGTTTGAATTTTCGCCATGCACGTGCAAAATTTTGATGCGTTGCTTCTCTTCCTTCGGCGACATTTTGATAACTGAAGTGCTAATCTCAAAATCAAAACAGAGGCATGATGCTTCACGCATCAAAATAAGGGGTGTGCAAAATTTACTAATGCACGATGAAAGGAAATGCGTCAGGTTTAAGTCGACCAAATTTTGATCGAAACACCCTTTATTACTTCATAGCTCATATTTTTGCAAAGCCGTTTCTCGAAACTCATAGAACTATGACATGGATATCTATAACGGCTATATTTTAGTGAACTATAACATAGTTTTGAAGCGCACCCTAAGTATTGAATGTTGAAGATTAAAGTCAAATGTATAACCGTTTAATTAAAAGTTCAGGTTTATGATTTATTTTGTGTATTTTAAAATACCGCCTTAGCAATAAATTATTTAATACTGAGCAAGCTTTGCACATTCCTGTATTTTTCATGCCACCATATTTTTTTCGTATGCAAAAACTTTGAAAAAACTTACCCTCTACCATTTAAATCAGCTAAAATATCTAAGGAAATTACAACATTTATATCGTATCGTATGATTTATTTTGTCCAGCACTATGTTTAAGTTTCATGATGTAAGTCTGCGTGTCTTGAAATGTTAAAGTTTTCCGCCCATTCGTTTTTTTGTTTAACTCTGCTTCAAATGACCGCAACCTACCTATCCACATTGTTCTTAATCCAATTTTACAATTTGAATGGGATTTCTTCACAGTTTTCAACTCCAATATCAAAGACATGAGCGTTCGTATAAATCCGGCTGCATAGCAACTCAACTCACTCGGAGAGACCACTTCAATCCTACACTGGACGAGATGAAGCACCCAGTAAATGCATCCGGCCTTCGAGAGTCCGGCGTACTGTGTCCTTCCAAAATGGAAATCGATTCCATCCGCTCTTCACCATTTGCACCACCCACGCCGGAATTTGCATTTCAGAGTGAAAGTGTAGGTACTTTCCGCGTGGTAAAAGCACACGCGGGTACAAGCGAGCCCAAAATTTGAAATTCATATTTGAAGAAGGGATAAAATCTCCGACCCTTCCGAACGGAGTGGGTCCGGATTCAAAGTTCCCAAAGATTTCACTCGTTACCATCTCCCACGGACGGGGCAAAGAGCTCCCATTATGGTGCTATTTTTCATACGCTGGACTCCAGTCGCTCGGTCCGTCGGTCGGTCGGTGGCTCCCACTGAGAAAATTTACAACTAAAAGCAATAAATTTCGTGCTTTGAATAAGTCCTAACCAATTCGACTGCTAATCCGAAACGGTTTGGTACCGAGTACCTCTGTAAAATGCAGACGGTACGGATGAACCCCAAAAAATGAAGCTTCTCGTTAGAATAGTTTAATTTCACTGCAGTTACTTCAATCATTTTTCCGAATCTCCTGTCAATGCAACCTATTTGAACCAGTCTGCGGAAAATGCACCCCATAGAAGAGATTTGCTTGCAGTGCAACTTGGAGTTGGAGGTAATTCTATGGAATCGATTAAACCGACTGCTATCCGGTCAAACGTGTCAGTCGGTGTGTAGTTTCCAGACTCGACAAACTGTACCGATTCTATCCATCGCACCAAGCCCGAATCGGAGGCCAGGGACATTTCTTGGCCAGCGGATTTCAATTAGTCCTGCTTCTTTTTTTTCTCGGCTTTACGCTCTCTCGCGTCTATTCTGTGCTGCACAATTGAGCACCGCAAATGTGTGAACGGTTTCCTCGAGAATCGAAAAAAGGGAGTAATTGTTTCCTGACCATTGTTCGATTTGGGGATTTGATTTATCGGTCCAGGAGTAAATGCATATTCAATTTCATGCTGCTTGGGAGTTTTCCGGCGAAGGTAAATCTGCCCAGTCGAGTGGAAATGTATACCTACACCGACAAAGGAAACAAATGGCTAAGGTTTAAGTAAAAATTATACCCCATTTGTCTCCAGGCACTGTAGGCGTCCTGGTTGTTGTAGTTGTTGTTGTCGTCGGGGCCACCTTTTGCTTGTGAGCCCCCAGGGGAGGATATGTACCGACTGTGATCAGAAGGCAGTGCAAAACAACATTTTTTTTTTTAGCAGGGTTTCTTTTCCTCCAGAGTTAAGCCACGGAGGCCACAGGAGCACGTGCATGCGACTGATGCCTGGTGAATGCCATTAGGGTCACAACGTGCCTCCCGGGAAGCTGTCATCCATCGTATGCGGAAGGTGAGCTGCCTTTTTCTCGTCGCTGGGGTTTGACTTTCCTGATAAATAGAATTAAAGACTTTGCAATCTTTTTGCCTTCAACTGATATAGTTATGGCAAACAGGTACGATATTTCCGCTATAGAGCGAACGTTCCGGGTTGATTTCTCACAGCGATGTCATTTCAGCTTCAGCGGATTACAGCGATGATGGTCTGGATTTGATAAGCTGGATGTCTCTCAGCTCATGGTACCAGGAATCACCTGGTAAAACAAACCGACATGAGACTACCCTATATGGACCAGTTTGTACAAGAAGAGGCCTAATGTCTGATTGACGTTTATTGCTTTATTGTTCAATTTTGCCAACTTAATCAAAAATCAATTGTGGTGCTATGATACAAGGCTGAGTTTAAAAAAAATGCATAGTAAATAATGGTTGGAAATGTTCCAAAAGCTAGGAAATAAAAAAGTGATTCAATTTCTAAATGATGCTCAATTTTGTAGAATGATTTCTCACTTTTCGAAGTGGCAACACTGTCTGATGGTGGGTAGTTGCACCCGGTTACAGCAATTTCACCCATCAGGACGGAGGCGCATGTAACTGATGAAATTAATATAATTTGAACGGGTAATAAAGGGTGTCCACGATGAAATTGCCACACTATGAAATTGCTCTAACTTTTTAACCGTTGGGTAGAGTTTAATGAAAATTTGGGTGGATTTAGTTCATAGTGCATTATTTACATCCTGCAAGTTTTAAAGTCCTGTGATCAAAACTCGCGGAAATGGAGTCGAAAGAACAGCTCGTGCGTGATAAAATCTTGCGCATTCATCACGAGAACAAGGATCTCTCGCATCGTTCCATCGCTAAAACGTTGGGAATCACGAATTCCACGGTGTCGCGAGTGATTAAGCGGTTCGAGGAACGGTTAACCACCGATCGGAAGCCCAGAAGTGAAGGAAAAAGTATTCCGTACAACACCAAAAATCACAACCGCGTAGTTGGGGCCTTCAACCGAAATCCGAACGCCTCCGTTCGGGATGTGGCTAAGAAGCTGCACCTAAGCCGAAGTTTTGTCCAGAAGGCCAAAACTAAGGCTGGGCTTCGAACGTTCAAGGTACAAAAGGCCCCTAATCGCGACGAGAAGCAGAACAAGTCCGCCAAAACCCGTGCCAGGAAGTTGTACCTCAACATGTTGACGAAAGTTGAATGCTGCATCATGGACGACGAAACATATGTGAAGGCCGACTTCAAACAGATCCCCGGCAACCTGTTTTTCACGGCCAAGGATAAGTTCAGCGTTCCGGAGCATGTCCGCACTCAGAAGATGTCCAAATTTGCGAAGAAATTCCTGGTTTGGCAAGCCATCTGCACGTGCGGGAGACGGAGTGCACCATTCGTGACCCATGACACGATGAACGGACAGGTGTACATAAAAGAGTGCCTCCAGAAGCGGCTGCTTCCTCTCCTGAAGGCCCACAACGTCCCAACAATCTTCTGGCCGGATTTGGCCTCATGCCACTACTCCAAGGACGTGCTGAAGTGGTATGCGGACAATAAGGTCAATTTCGTGCCGAAAATGTTCAACCCTCCCAACACTCCGGAGCTCCGCCCCATCGAGAAGTACTGGGCGATTATGAAGCAGCACCTTCTTAAACGACCTAAGGTAGTGAAGACAGTCGAGGAACTGAAGAAAGTATGGGTTTACATGCAAAAAACGGTTGATTCACAGGTTGTGCAGAATCTTATGGCCGGGGTTAAGGCCAAGGTGCGGGCATTTGCGTATGGACTGTAAATAAAATACGAGTAAAATGGTAAAATGAAGTTTAATAGTTATTTCTCAATCCCTGAAAATTTGATGGCAATCGGATGAAAACTCGAGTTTTGCGAATCAATTTTGTGTGTGGCAATTTCATCGTGGACACCCTTTATTCATGTTATTTTCACCAAAAAGATGCATGATGCCTTGGGAAAATTTATCGAGAAGGGCAAGGTCGTGCTGGTCTAATCAATTCGGGATCGGCTCAGTAGGAGGCGCTAGCTGATATGCAAAATGTTTGTATTAATTGGTATCAACATAGAAAATTTTGAGATGGAAAGTTACTGTACTGAGCAAAGTTGTTCGGTAGGTCAAGGCTTTTAGGTTGGTGGAAAATAGTCTGGAATTTGCCCAGTGAGCGGCGCAATATGAATATCTTGAACAAGTTGTATCTCGAGATCTTGGCCATCTAGCAAGATGCTGTCTTGTATAAAGTTATTTAAGTGTCCACCTTGAGGCCGTAAGTCGATGTCTTACGTCAGGGACTGTTCATAAACCACGTAGACTTTTCTGGGGGAGGGGGGGGGTCTGACCAAAGTCTATGCTCCATACAAAATTTCAAAAAATTGTATGGAGAAAAGTCTACGAGGGGGGAGGGGGGGCCGAGATTTTCAAAAATGAGTCTACGTGGTTTATGAACATTCCCTCATTATGGAAACCAAGATGGCGGCATCAGGTTTAAGGAAAACTGTGATATTCTTGGATTGGGAACGGCATATAAAGGCGGATAATCGATATCTGACGCCCTTTTGGAATCCAGGATGGCGGATTCTGTTGCGTAAAAAGTTAGAAACTGCCAAATGCCCTTCAACATACATATTTTTGGATCAGCGCTGGCCAATTCAGGCAGGAAATTGATGTCCGATGCCATTTTGGAATCCAAGACGGTGGCTTCTGTTTACGAAAAATATGAGAAATGCCCTGCAATAGCGATATTTTTGGATCTGAAACGGCACATAATGACTGGAAATCGATAACCGACGCCATTTTGGAATCCAATATGGCGGAAAAAGTGAGAAATACTGTCAAATACCCTGGAATATCGATACTTTTGGAACGCAAACGGCGTCTTGATGTCGGAAATCCATGTCCGACTCCATTTAAGAATCCAAAATGGCGGCTTAAGTTCCGTAAATAGTGGAAAAAGCCTGCAAAGTGTAAAATATTGGATCAAGAACGGCGTTTAAATACTGCAAATCGATGTTTGGCGTCATTTTGGAATCCGTTTTATGCGTTGTCTGATTCAACATGTTAGATTAGTTTCGTTTGAGTCGTAGAGCAACATTGAATCGTAGGTACTGTTCTAATGGGACGTTGGATCGGCATAGATAAGTAAGTATGTGTGAAAAATCTATGGTTAGCTCTTTATAAATCATTTGGTGGCCCTAGGAAGGGTTTAAATGTTCGTATGATGAAAAGGCAACGTCTATGCTGGCAATGGTGGTTGTGTTGAAATGATCGACAAACTGGATACCATTATCCTTATCGCGTTATAGATTGTTGAAAGCCTGTTTGAGAATTAAAAGTCAATTATTAATGATATTTTGACGTATTTGAAAATTGACTTCACAGTCACTGAATTCTCCAACTGATTGAAGCTACAATCTCAAAAATCTATCGTGAAATGATAAAGTTATAAGCGCTCAAAGTGTTTCAAATATTCGTGACGGTCGCTATTTTTCAAATTTTCATTTGATCTCTACCCTAGCCGATAGATTTTAACTCCAGGAAGTTCTTGGATGACAAGTCACACACATGAAACCCAAAATATTGCTACACTTTGATCTCAGCACCCCTCGAAATATGCAGCAGGTCCATAGATTAGAAATATATCTCTGATTACGCTTGAAGATCTTGAGACCATAACTCCTGGAAGTTTTTGGATAACATATAACACACATTGGACCCAAAATATTATTTCACTTAGATCTCAGAACACCTCAAAATGTTGCGTTTGCTAGTTTAATACGGCGTTTCGTAATTTGCTCAGTCTTATGTAGTTCAATCCGTAAAGTGTATCATTTATGTGCTATGAGAGTCTCCCGAAGCAGTTTTCTCGAACCGAAAGTAAGAAGCTATTGCATTGTTTCTTGTGCATTAGAATGATATAACTTAACGGCAGCAGGGTAAATGCACCCTTATTTTTGGGGAAATGCTCCTTAAAGTTTGGAAAAATGCTCCTTAGATGCGTTTGCCCGGTATAATGCAATCGGAGGTATTGACCTTCTGGTTAGCGCTTGCCGGTTGTTTTGACGGGTCTTAACTTTCTTCAAGATTGTATAGCGGAGCTTCGCTCCGCAATCTTCTGGGGAGTTTTGACGTGTTTAAATTTCATTTTGACGAGTCTTAATTTCGTTTTGACGACTATTAAATTCAGAAACTTAAGACCCGTCAAAACAATACAATCTTGAAGAAATTTAAGACCCGTCAAAACAACCGGAAAGTGCTAACCAGAAGGTTAATACCTCCGATTGCATTATACCGGGCAAACGCATCTAAGGAGCATTTTTCCAAAGTTTAAGGAGCGTTTCCGCAAAAAGAAGGGTGCATTTACCCTTTGCCATAACTTAACTCCTTTTGAAGCATTTCACCAGCCGTGCAAGGATCATGTCGTCCATAGAGACGCTGTTGACACTGCCTCAAAAGGTGTTACATTTTCAAGTTTTCTTCCCCTTTCTCTCAGTCATGTTCATGTTTATAGTTTTGTGTGGTTTCGTTTCGTCTTTTTGTTATTTTAGTTTGATGAATAATGGAACAGCTCCCCTATGTGGTAATGCTTTTCAAAAGTGAGCTGGTTTTTGATAATATACTATTTCAGCTTTTTCAACTAAGTTTATATGATCAAATGCAACATTTCTACTATTTGCAAATACTGTACTCGACCATTGATCACCATCTCCAAATTATAATGTTCATAGATAAGAACTACTGGAGAAATGTCAGAAACACTTTTGGGATCCATTACCACTGATCTGGCAACACTTGTGTGCTTTTTTCCAAAATGGTAAAGAACCAGACCAGCCCTGGGACCTGGTAGTTGAAATTAACTACCTCAAGGTTTTGCCAGTGCCCAGGGGTGAACCGTATCAACAAAACTTCCAACATATCTCTAATTACGCTTGTATACCTCAATACCTTAACACCAGGGAGTTCTGAAATTCTGAATTACAAAGATGATCATATGAACCAACAATATTTTTTAATCATAGCTCTAAGCTCTCTGAAATATGAGCCAGATCCTTAACATAATTTTGCCGCCACATGTCACCAATTGTAAAAGAGTTCGTGGGGCAATACTAAGCGGGACTCATGGGTGTCCGCGCTACCAGGGACCAAATTTTCGCGATTCGGCAAGTGTTGCAGAAATGTCGCGAATATAACATACCCACACATCAACTTTCCATCGATTTCAAATCAGCGTATGATACAATCGATCGAGACCAGCTATGGCAAATCATGCACGAATATGGATTTCCGGAAAACTGACGTAGGAACACCCTCGAATCCCTTCGAATCTCGGAGAGGGCTCTGGCAAGGAGATGGATTGTCGTGTTTGTTGTTTAACATTGCATTGGAGGGTGTGATTCGAAGAGCTGGGATAGACACGAGTGGCACGATCTTCAGGAAGTCTGTCCAACTATTTGGCTTCGCCGACGACGTTGATATCGTAGCACGTAGCTTTGAGACGATGGCGGAAACGTACATCTGACTTAAGGCCGAAGCTGGTGGAATTGAGCTTGTAGTTAATGCGTTGTAAACAAAATACTTGAAAGGAAGAGGCTCACGAGAAGACAATATTAGCCTCGTTCGAGTTAAGATCGACGGTGATGAAACGAATTCGTGTATCTGGGCTCATTGGTGACCGCCGATTACGACACCAGCAGAGAAATAAAAAGGCGCATTATGGGTGGCAATCGTGCCTACTTTGGACTCCGAAGGACGCTAAGATCGAACAAAGTTCGCCGAACTACAAAGTTGACCATCTACATGACATTAATTAGACCGGTAGTTTTCTACGGCCACGAAACATGGGCATTGCTAGTGGATGACTAACGCGCCCTTGGAGTCTTTGAACGGAAGGTGCTGCGTACGATCTACGGTGGAGTGCAGATGGAAGACGGAACGTGGAGGAGATGAATGAAACACGAATTACATCAGTTGCTGGGAGAACACATCGCGTAAATCGGCCAACTACGATAGGCTGGGCATGCCGTGAGAATGTCGGACGATAGCCCTGTTAAAATGGTTCTCAAAAACGTACCGACAGGTTCAAGAAGAAGAGGCGCGCAACGAGCAAGGTGGATCGATCAAGTAGAAGGCGACCTGCGGACTCTTTATAGACAGCGATGCTGGCGAGGTACAGCCATGGACCGATCACAAGGGAGACAACTTCTGTGTACAGCAGAGGCCACGCCGGCCTTCGTCTGATTGGTAAGGGAAGGTAAGGAGGTGTCCGCTTAACTATCCCTCTTCCATCCGTTTTGGAGGGTCAAGGGTTGTCCACTGGTTCCGGTGTGTACAGGGCGTCCGCACCAGTGGGGCCTCTCCTGCTCCACTGGGTATTCCAATGCCGAGTTTATCCTGCCTCTGGAGTTTGTCAACCAAAGCCGGGGGTGATCCCTGGTAGCGGTGTGCGTGTAGCGTCCGCACCAGCAGGGCCCCGACTGCCCGAAACCTTATCCATTGCTGTTGATTGTGTACAATAACGTTGTCGTTGTTGTTGTTGGATTGGTACAATAACGTTGTTTTTGTACCAAAAAGCGCCAACCCCCCAAATTCGCCAGAGATTAGTCCGGTGGAAAGATTTTGGGCCATAATGTAGGCAAAAGTTCGAAAATCGTCCAAGGTGTTGGACTTGGAGAAAGAATGGATGAAAGTGACCAAAAAGGTCGGCTCCACCATTGCACAAAATGTAATGAGGGGTCTTAAGGGAAAGGTGCGGGCTTTCAGCGATGGAAAGGAAATTGAATACAGCAATTATGCTGAAACATAATCCATATGTATTAGTTTATTATCTGAAAGTTTCAAGAAAATCTGGCCTAAAATAAATTTTTGGCGAACACTTTTGTCTGGTGCATTTTTTTTCGAGTACAGGCCTTATTGTCATTACGGAAATTACTGTCAAAGCGTTGGTAATATAAATCCATTGCCATTAGGTCACAACGCAAATCATGTTTTACAAGATTACAAATTTTTTTTGAGAAATATACTAATAATAAAACAAGCTTTAAAAAATGTATACCTCCGCATCAAAATACGATTAAACTCACTAATAAGGTTCAGTTAGATGAGTCCAAAGTGCGAAGGTTTAAAAAAATCTTATTACTTAAACCAGATTGAAATACTGCGTAAAATACATAATACGCAACATAACAATCAATACTCCATTAAATACACGTACACGATGCACAGTTACCGGAAAAGCCCTTTTTCACGGCGAAATTAATAACTCCCAAGGGTTACGTTTTCGAATCATGGTGGCTTCTACAAAGTTGTACCTAAACAAACTATCCATCTTTTCATGATAATTTCGTAGTTCCAAACTTCACCGCTAGGACGGCGCTGTTGCTAATTTTTGAACAAAACACAATAGAAGGGTAATGTCACAGGCAAGTTTGTAGGGAATATAATTTCAAGCAACTTTGCTCAAGACACAATTTTTCTAGCTCTTCATTCGACCATGATTGATTTTTCTGCTTTAAATCAGGGTGTCTCTAAAAAATGAGTTACTAGCACGCCACAGACTGTTCATTCACAACTGGAGCGTCCAGCACTTGCGCACTGCTTTAGTTCGGAGCTTTTTGATGGTTAAATTAGGGTGGCCCCTAAAAATCAGTTTTTTCATGCTAACTTTTTAGTTTCAATTGTTAGGAAAAAATTATTTCAAGACGAAGTGTGGAGAAAAACAGGATGCACGTTTTTGTCAAACTAAATGTTTGGGTAAATTTTATTGTTCAAAAATTAGGGGTAATTTTAACGAAAATCATGTCCGATTTTAAGCTCGTGTGCCCCAGGAGTACCTGGGCTCATTTATTTAGCAATTTGTTCCTTGATACCCCTTAAAACAAGAATTTTATGATTTTCTGGCCAATTCTCGCCTCAACAATCATAAGGTCGAAAAGAAAAAATGCAAGTTTTAAGTTAAAATTACTCGTAACTTTTGAATGATAAGCTGTATAAAAAAAACTTTGTTGAGCAAAAGTATGCGCTACAACGTTTGCAATACTTTTTTTGAAAATCACTTTTTCTCAAAATGCAAACCAAAAAAGTTATAATAAAAAACTCATTTTTTAGAGACACCCTGATCTCAAGCAGAACAATAACTCTATCATGGTCGAATGAAGAGCTAAAAAAATCATGTCTTGAGCAATTATATTCCCTAAAAACTTGCCTTTGACATTACCCTTCTATTGTGTTTTGTTCAAAAGTTAGCAACAGCGCCGCCCAAGCGGTGAAGTTTGGAACTACAAAATTATCACCAAAAGATGGATAACTTGTTTAGGTACAACTTTGTAGAAGCCACCATGATTCGAAAACGTAACCCTAATTTCGCCATGAAAAAGGGCTTTTCCGATCACTGTGCGATGTAACACAAATATTTAAACAAAAATATATAATGCACCTTTTTAAGTGGGAAGCCCATATGGCATAAGGTCATTTAGCATACGGTCGTTTGGCATAAAGTCGTTTGGCATAAAGTCGTTTGGCATAAGGTCGTTTGGCATAAAGTCGTTTGGCATAAAGTCGTTTGGCATAAAGTCATTTGGAATAACAATAACTTGAGCAAAGTGGTCAGTTGGCATAATGCCGTTTGGCGTAATGACCATTTAGCATAACACTCTTGCAATAAAACAGAATCCAAGTGGTCATTTGGCATAATGATCATTTGGCATAATGTCATTGGTATTGGCTTTTATCCATAGTAATATTCCCTTGGATAATAGTTTCAAATGGACTCAGCCAATTGCTTTGAAATTGATCTAATTTTTTAGTATTTATGCCAAACTGTCATTGTGCCAAATGTTTCTGATGAAACGTTGATTTAGAGATTTTTACCCCAAATAATCTTTCTCAAACTGTTCGCTAATCAATGCCAAATGCCAACAGACATTTATGCTACATGAATTTTGATTGTCCAAGTTATGTCAACTGCCAACTGAACCCGAAGCCGCTTTCATTTTCCGATATTTATACTAGGGAAGCGGAACCTATAAGCAGACCTCCAGTGGAAATCGGTAAATATGCACTGAATACCGAACACTGAGTACAAAAGTTATTCACAATTTATTCGTTCACTTACCGTTAATCATTTAGCAACACACAAAACATTCGATTCTGATAATTTTCTTCTTATTTAATACGGAAAAGTTTCCACTGCTATGTATCTATTTTAATAATATCGCGAAAAACATTAATCCCATCTGTGTACATATGTTAATCGTACTGATTTTAATCAAGAAAAAATATAAACAAGTTAACGCTCTCCACTACAACACCCAAAAATATAAACGTCAACAAAACTTTTAAAAGCGTCTATGCTGCTTCGAAAACATCACTGTTTCTATTGTCGCTCATAAACTAAGTCGCACTTGCGATGCGGTAATGGTATTTTGACTGCCGAGTTTGCAACAAGCCTACACACTAAGAAATTATCAATTTTACTCGAGACATAATTCATGATTGTAAAAAGTCGGGGAACGTAAAGATAGATTACGTGTAAAATTATGTCTCCTGAAACTGTCACATACGCAATTCGGCGAAAAATGTGTTTGATCGAATTTATTTTCTCATCTCTTTCAACTCATTTTTATATGCTAAAGGACGCTTGCATGTGTCGGTCTCAGGGGACAGATATTTACATGACATTTTGGTAGTGTGTAGTTGTTGCGCTTTTTAGCCCACTTTGATTGCGCGGTGTGATTCTATAAGTGCGACAACGCGAATACAAGTCCGATCTGACGTTGAATCGTGTCTGGGAGGAAGCTCTATATAGTACACATAAAATGTAACACATAGCTTTATCAATCTTCAAGAAAATTTCAATGCGCCGTATAAAATTAAAGCAACTGAGAAAACCCACCAGATTGTATTTAGTGGGCCACTTTGGAACTTTGGTATCCATTTAAAATAATGGCGTAACTATTTTATCCAGGCGCAGTAATGGCCACCACAATCAATCTCACTATCAGGAAGCGATCAAAGGATTTGACATTTGGCTTGTGTCGACTAGTAAGTAGACGATCGAATGAAACAAGACAAACGTCAAGTCGTTCGCTGCCTACCAGAAACTGAGCATGATTGTGGCGGCCATTAGCGCTCGTAAAAACCTGGATAGATCACTTCTCGCCGACTTCGTATTGACGCATTTGCTCAAAATTCCACGCGGTGTACCTCTGTTTACTCCATCCTTATGGGAGATTATATTACGACGTTTCGTGAGACGCGGTTGTTCGTTTAGCGCCGCGTGGAATTTCGTGAAAATGTGCATTTGGGAACTTTACAACAGCCACGCGATGTATCATGTTCAAGGAATCCGTCAATATCTGTTGCGAAAACTGTGTCAGAAATCTCATCTTTGCGAGAGATTTGGAGGATAAAACTTGTATTGGCCTTTTTAGTCATAGCTAAAACGGAACTAAGTCGATTTTGTTTGTTGCATTGATTTCCCAAGTTCTTCAAAGCTTTTTTCGTTGTTTTGATTCTCGACTCGCTTTGACAGGCAGTGACAGCCAAATATCGGCTCGTTTTGACGTTCACATGTTGTAGCCGTCACTGGTCGATCTCACGTAAGCACGCGGCTTAAGCGCCACTCCGGTAAGGGAGACCGTGTGCCAAGTTAATTTTGCCCGGAAGAGACTCCCTCAGGGCGAGTCCATTTGAAATCTTCCTGAAAAGATGAGATCGAGCTAGTCTGACTACTACCGAAATAGGACGGTTAAGAAACCCTATAGCAATGCAGCATAATCTAACGCATCAACAAAATACCTCATCAAAGCTCACGGGTAGAGAACACCCGAACCTAAAACGACGCTACGTAACGTCAAGCTCTCTTCATAGGTAGCTTCACACTCATTCCGCCAGAGGCGCGATCGCAGCAAAGAAAACGCAACACAACATCAAATTCCGACCACACGGAAGACGTCACGCATATTAATCAACGAACTACGCGAAGCAACGTGCCAACACAATCTCCCTTATAATCTAATTGCATAGGACTTAAGGACAATAATTTAAAAAATCATTTCGACTACACGCAAAACAATAACATGTATTACGGAGTCTTAAAAGAAACGTCAGATATTTATTCTGTACATCATGCTTTCATTTCTATTCTTACTCTATCTCCTCTTTGTCCATTTACTCTATCCTATTATCTATTCTAATGTGCGCATTTCTTTACTCTTCTATTATCTGTGCTCTTGTGCTATGTTGTCCAATCCAGAAAATAACAATGCGGCAAGCGGGATCGGCAAAGCTTGTGCCCCCCGGTTGCTAACATTAATGGGTTGGATGCGGCATTCCAAAATACGACATAGAGAGATCGAGGCCGACACCCAACTTTACTTTCGCATCAAACACGTGTTTTTATTTTAGGCCTTTAGCAACTTATGCTCTTCGACCTATGGTCGGCAAAGAATATTCTCCGTGGCGCCCTCACTGGACGCCACACTCCAAAAACAAGATTACTGACTCACCAGTTCACTGCTGCAGGTTTATGCGCTCCTTAGACTGGTGAATTTGACGGGCTGTTGGTGATCGGTGGATGACGGTTGATGGTGAATGCTTGTGCCGGACCACGTGACGATGGCCGGTCTATTGTTTGCTGACGCAGGTGGGACTCGGACGAAATAGCTGATCCAGGCGATGGTTGGTCTGGTTGGAAAACATTAACGCACAACGAGCACAATTAGCACATTCACAATTAGGACGAGCACAATTAGCACATTACCTGGTTTGGTATCTTTTCTACGACGCTCACTATGGGTTTGAACTTCTTAATGGCTACTATACAAAGAGAACACATTTAGAATTCTAAAGGCGCAAGTAAAACCACGTTGCTTTAACTCACTAACAAAACGATAACGCGGACACAAACTTCCACTGCGATCTGCGGTTCAAACAAGAGTGGTATGAAACCGTGATCCTCAGATTGGGGAAGGTGTCCTCAGCCGAACTTATCGGAAATTTCCCCGCGATCTTTTTCGAAATAGATCGGCAACACGAGAGATTATCCTACAATTGCTGGCCCTTCGTTCTATATCGAGGTAGCCAGCACTCTCTCGTCTTTCTCCGCTTTCCCGAAGATTTCTTGGGCTCGACCTTGGGAGACATTGTACAAGGCTGAGGGCGTTATTCGCGAGGCATTACTTGTTTATAGCAAGATCGAACAGTGTGGTTGTAGGCATAGTTTCTGGCGTATTAAAATTAGGTCTCATTCGATTTGTTTTGCTAAATTATAACGTAACATGGAGCGAAGGCTACAATGTTTCGTATCTGTTTCTTCCTCCCAGGTGCCGATGTCTTCGACGCTGTTATTCATCTTACATCAAAGAGGAAGTGCAATGATTATTGGTGTTTTTTACTGCCCGCCCACGGGCGTCTGGCAAAAACGGTGCAACCCTCTTTTTTTTTTTATAAAAATAAAAAATAAAAAAAAAAAAATCAACATTTCTTTTTGTTTATATCATTGTTTTATATATAAATATTACCCAGCATTCATTGCGAGCGTGTACGCTTGACGTTTAGTTTTAAAGGAAAACATTGGAGAGGATCACTACCACATCTGCACAACAAACACTAATACATTTGAACGTAATAACCTCAATAAACGCTTGCACCTTGACGTCAGCACTTTTTATCTACCTCTTTCACTCTTTTGGTACGCCCTATCTAGCCATCGGCTGGCCCTCAGAAAGTGTCAGTTAATTGCGGGCATTGTTTACATTTTTTTTTTTTTTGTATGAGATTATATTAGGTCATTTAATCGTCTATAGATCATTGCACCGAATGTATTAACCTCACTTTTTTGACAGTTCAGGGAGCTTGTTTACACACAGAAAAAAATAATGAATTTTAACAAGCGCGTAAAATTTCCCCTCGTTTAATTCTAAACGAAAGAAGGCGTAAACAACGAAATTGTTTGCAATTTTTCATGCGCCGTACAACAATGTTCGCAATCTTTCATACAACAGGCTGGATTCAGGTGTTATCTGGCTTAACTTTACATGAAATATCGCATTATTTTCTGCCAAATAAAGCATTCCCTTTATGTGCATTAGATAACGCAGAAAATTCAATGTTTCTTTTTATCTGTGCAAGGTGTTAGAATTTGAACCGCTCAAACGAAATTTTTAGTTGGCTTTTTTCGGATTCTGTACGACTAGATTCAGGAAATGATGTAAAAATAAGCACTGATGTCTGTTTTTCGGCAATTTTACTTCAGTCGTAATAAATTTAGAGCACAAAATCTCAAACCGATCTTACCGAAAATACTGCAAGTCCACGTAAACAAGTTCCCTGAACTGTGAAAAATGCATTGATGACGCCTTCGTGCAATGATCTATAACACTGTAGCACAAGTACACATAAAACAATGGGTCTGTTTAATGACCAACTCGAACTAACTCGGAGCATCATGCTAACATCAATCCCTGAACGAATGCCGAAAAGAGACAAAAAAGCTGGTCATTAAACAGACCTAATATCTCACTTTCAGCACTTATAACATATTGGTTATTGTACGAAATAAGAACTAGATTGGCTCGGTATCTGATAACGATTTATTTGACGCAACGATATGATAGACGGTATGATCTGATTGGGGATCTTTATTTGACTAACTCGATCTGGCTATTCTATACTGGTTATATAATACGCACAGACCCCGATTGGTTTTCCGAACTATTAGCAACGATCTTTCGCTCACATATCAGACAGATAGGTGATAAGAGAGATATAGGTATTGTGTAATGGTATAGATCGATAAATATGTTATACTCGTAGGGATGTTCACAAATATTCGAATTCTTAACAGTTATATTGCGCACTTTGCACGCTACAGTTTCGCAATTAATTTTAAGTGCAGAACCGTTAACGAAAGTGCTGGTTTGCGCAATGTTGGTTGAGCATCTTTGGGAAACATGGGATAAGAAGTGTATCGAAAATAAGCTATCCACAAACTTTCGTTCAAATTATGTTGAAAACCGATATTTTATTCATACAAAAAATTGATCCTTTATTGTACGAGGTTAAACTTGAACAAAATGAAGACCGGGTGAAATTTAATTTTTTCCTCACGAATTTTTGGAATTTTGGTGGGATGCTTTTTATCAAGTTCCGGACAGAGATCGAAATTCTCACTCAGCTGGGTGAAAACCATGCTCTCTCTCTCAAGCAGGTTGTCGATGAGTAGCGAATCGTTCATATTCTCATCGTTCCTTTTTGCCGATAATTCATTATCCTCTCTCTTGCATATGCGAAAATATCACTAACCAAAATTCAACGAAAATATTTTCTCAAGTCACATTTTTCACTGAATACATTCTACCTAGATCGTATACGAGGAGCAAAAACCGAAAATAAGGCCAAGCCGGTGCACACTGGTACCGCCATGGACCATAAATGAAAAACTGGTGCATCGACCATAAATGATAAATGAAGACTGGTGCATTTTCAGGTGTCATAAAGTAAGTGAAAAATAATTATCGGCATCAAAGATTCACTGAAAAAGAAACGATTTATCAGCTACTCATGCTCTCCGAAAATTATAAATCGCCGTTGCTTTTCTCGCGAAACATGCTGTGAGCGTATAATAGTCTCTCGCTTCTCACATTCTCATCTGTTTCTCCAAGCGGGTGAAAAAGGACAGTTCTCTTCTCAAGTAGGCGAAAATTTCGGTCTCTGGTTCCGGACAAGTGTTGCATCGCATTTTTGGGGCGCTTGGGCCCAATTTTTTTTATACTCCTTGTTTCCCCCTGCCTTTCCAGTCTTCTTGTGGAACCTCCTTTACGGGTGCGCAGGTGGTGGGGGGGGGGGGGGGGGGGGGGTGGGTGGGGGGGGTTTTTTTTTTTGTCAACAATATCTTTTTTTTCTTGCGCGGGGAGTGGGGGTTGGGGGGGGGGGGGGGGCGAACGGCCGAAAAAGGGGGGGGGTGTTTTGTTTTTTTTTTATAAAAAAAAAACTCTTTTTTGCTCAGATTGATAGATTTCCGCATTTATAGTTCCGGTAGTGTAAAAAATCGTTGACTTCAAACCACAGGAACATATTGCTTGCCATACCAGTACCATTCGACCGAATTTATCCACTTGAATCGACCTGTCCGCATCGCTCACATCCTCCCCAACGACGGCAGTAAAGTATTGTGGACCTGGAAGGGTTTTTGAGTCCTCCTTTACATAGGTCTCATCGTCCATCAAAACGCATGCATCCGGACGCTGCAGAAGACGCGAATACAATTTCCGGGCCCTTGTTGCTGCTCGCTTCTTCTGTTCTGCACTTTGTTTTGAGATTTTCTGCTTCTTGTAGGTCTTCAGGTGGTTTCGGCTCTTGATACGCTGGATCATTCCGACACTCGTTCCTGCTTTTCTGGCCAAATCACGTATTGACATTGATTTGTTCTTCATGAACAAATTCTTCGGGTTGGAAGAACCGGGTTTTCTGCCTCTTCCTGGTAGCTCATCCAAAGAATAGTGTTCCCCAAACTTAGTAATGATGGTTTTAACACTCGCACGATGAATTCCAAACCGCTTCGCCAATTTTCGCATAGTAATACCCTTCTCACTTAGCCATGTGTCCAGAACCTTAATTTTCACTTCCTTTTCAATACGCGACATTTTGAAAACGCAGAATTTGAACCGCACAAACAAGTAAACAAAAGAAAGCTGACAGTCAAACGCACAGCATGCAGTGTTCAGAGCATAAAAAACCATCACAAATACATGCGTAAAACGCAAATGTATGTGGATAGCTTACATTCGATACACTCTTTATTACTATTAGGGTTCATTGGTTCTCATATTCAAGGAGGACTGTGGCAGTTTCAATTCAAATCAATGATAAATAGTTCAAAACTGAAAATATTTATTAATTAAAATGCAGAGTGTGACATAAGTAAAAGCTCAATGTTTGCAATCAAAAGAACTTCGACTAGGCCCTTTTAAAAACAATTTCTCGCATGAAGTAGATCATTTGACAGCACTTCACGTGTGTTGGGTAGCATGCATATAACCAAGACAAAATGAAAGGGGTTCGTTTGTTATTCTTCCATGAGAATATTGACAACAAGACTCACCATAAAGTTGGGCATAGAATGCTCTATGAATGATTGAACACGCACACTAGCATTGATGTGTATGCTATACAATATGTGAGCAGTGCCGCCAAATTCAACAGAGATGGAAAAAATATTATTACATGTGGAATTTTATTTCTCGGTAAATATTGAAAAAATCTACAATTAGAAGCATGTTATTATTTATTCATCTTTGAAAAAATATAATAGTTCAACTTTGGGCGATTTTTAGCACTCCCACAAAAAAAGTTGATATTGAAGTACTGCCAAATCCATTTCATTCGAATAAGAGTCATAATAAAATGGTTTGGCGTCAAGCGATTACGTCGATTGTAAACACGGTTCCGAATAGGTGCAAGCGTATTTAAATTATTGTGAAAATTAATCCCATAATTTCGAGTATTTTATCACGTATTCGTAGATTCTCGTGTGGCTAGTGTAATAAGTGAAGTGTGATTTTTATGGTTTGTGAAATTACGCAACGAACATTTGTGAGGATATAGTGCAATTAAAGAGAAAACTTGTAGTCTGGCTCGAGTATATACCCTAGTACGGTTGGATCAATACGACGAATTTGTAGTGAAAAGGTAAGAAATTGTGTTGAAAATCTGACAGCTCATTATTTTTACGAAATTTAAGTCTCCGAAACGTTCTTGTAACTTTTAATTATATTCAAGACCTAATTTTATTTGCCAGGATTATATATTCTTGGTTATTGCGTCCATTTAATGGAGACATTAAACATCTTTTTACGTTTGAAGTTGGATAACTGCAAAATGTGATGAATATATGTACTATGATGAGTATAGGTTCCGCTTCCCCAAATGGTTTTTATGCCAAATGACCGTAATGTTTTCAATTGTTTCTTTGTTTTATGACAAATGATCATTATGCTAAAAGACTTTATGCCAAACGGCCTTATGCCAAACGACCTTGTGCCATATTGAGGCTACGGCTTCCCAGACATTTCAAATTTTTATCGTAGATATTTGAAAAAAAATCTGGCATCCCTGTTCCCAGCATCGAAGTGCAATGTTTTTACAGGTGTGTATGGAAAATAATCATGAAAGGACAGGGTTAAAATCTTCAGATCTTTAACCAGCTCAGTTGCGGCAAACGGATAATCATTCGAACTCGAGTTCATAGGCGAAAAGATGTGAACTCATCCGGAAGACCCATGAGAATCGTCTTCTCATGTTCGGTGAAGGAATTTCCGAGAACCCAAAATTACCCTCAGCCTGCAATCGCTAAAGACAATAAAACCTTTGTTACTCTTTAAAGTGAGGGGTGTTTATTTCCTCCGCTTCAACACGACCCGCCATGAAGAAGGCAACATTATCTCCGGGGTGGGAAAATTTAAATAAAATTACTCCAACACCCGTGTTTCCGTTGCCTCTTCCAGTTTGTGTTACGTGTACCGTTTTCTTTTTTTCGGCAGATCCTTTTCCCCAAAAAAGCACCAAAGACAATAAAGGCCTAAGTGTAAAACAATAGACGCCACTGCCATTTATGTGTCGGTTTCAAGGGCCGCTTGGTTGCTTGCTCTGCTTACTTTGCGATTTGGTTAAAGCTGAATGTTCAAGAAATATACCGAGCAAAGCGGTTCCTGGTTGGGTACGTAAGTGGCCTGTGGAAGACACTCACATTACATTTTTTTTTTTTTTGCTTAGCATTCAGTCAACAAAAACCGGATGGCACGTCGGGGTGGGATCGTTCGGGGGTAATTAAAATCTAGATTGGCAACAATGGTGTTGACAATCTTGGCAAACCACAAATGTAAAATTTTACTTTTATTGCTCCTTTGAACATGGAAGCGCATTGGGTATTTCTGTTTATTAGGCAAATTTAAAATCCTATTCTATTATGGGAGAAAATAGGGTAGACCACTATTCCGGAGATGTCATGTTATTTTTTACTAAATCTCAACACTTTGTGAACCTATCAAATTTTAAAAGATCAGTTTCAAAAATGGTGGTTTGAATATCACACTACGGAAAAAAAAAGGCTCAAACCCTATCAGGAGTTTTCCGGAAGCTTTGTTCTTTTTTATATAGAGTGCATTTGTTTGTGGTTTCATGGGGTTCGTTTGCTTTCCGGGCTTCTGTATGAGTTGGAGATTTTTCAGCGAGAATTCACTTACACATCTGAAAAATGGTGGCTTCTTTTGAAAGCACAATTCAATTTAGAAAATTTTCACTTTCAACGCTAACTTATTACATTCCTAACCTTATTGATTGCATCCATCGATTCTCGAGTTTCACCTGCCATCAGAAGGGCACGACCATTCTGTGGTGACTCGCGACTGCATGCTCCTGGGTGCTTCCGTCCGTAACGACCCAGCGACACTCAGTACAGAGCCAAGTGAAAAGAGGAAAATAATGAGAGCACGTAGAAAATGGAGTGGGAAAAAATTGAAAACATATTCGGAGACGTGCCTGCAGCAAAAAAAAAACCCTCGGCGATGATGATGGCATTGGTCCCAGCAAGGGCAAAAGGGAAAATCTATTTTTACACCCGACAACAGTTGGTCGCTAGAATATATAGTTATTTTTCCGCTCGGTGCGCTATCTTGGGACTTGGGAATGCAGGACGGAAGCCAGCTCCAAAGCACCTAGCGTTACGGAGTGCTTTTTTCCGCCTCACCGAAGCGTATCGCTTTGTCGATGGCGTTTGTCGCCGTACTTGGCGGAGTCGTTGAAGTTGCCGAGTTGCTGGAACGCGGAACTCGGAACAGGTCCTGCTCTAATGGCGTGGGGATGTCGGGTCACGTACCAGCCTGTGAATAAGATAATATTCACGTTGTTTTCGGTGCTCGCAGATTCTTACTGCATGCATTTTTTTTTCTTCTTCTTTTTGCCCTCTTGCGATGTGTTGTTGTGTTCCGGGCCAGAGTTGCAACGAATGTGGAATAATGTGTTTATGCAAACGTGACATCGCGCGACCCGGGTCGGAAATATGAAAATAAGTTAGTAACGCTTCAGTGAGAGGAGATTTGAACGGTAATGCATGGTGGGACAATTCTAGGGTTTTTTTTCATTAGGGCGAATCTACAATTGAGAGATTCTCTCCGGGCTCGCTCTCTTTCATTCATTACAGCGCCGTTATAAAACTTTCGAGGACTCTTTAGTACAGATCGAAAAACAACAGTGCTGGCTAGCATACTCTATAAATAGTAGAATGAAAAACGTAAAGGTGATTGATTTATGAATGAAAGAGAGCGAGCCCGGAGAGAGTCTCTCAATTGTAGATTCGCCCTAATGAAAAAAAACCCTAGAATTATGTAAGAAAGTGGAGACGTAACACGATGTTGAAACTAAGAACTGAGAAAAAAGTACAAACAAACGTAGGGGAATGCATGGTATAAAGGTTCCTACTCGGAAACGAATGTACACCAAGTATCATCTTTTACACAATAAGGACTGCAGAATAACACAAAATTTCGTTATGGTTATGGTTCTCCATTCGTTTGGTATAATCGGTTGCGCATTTCCGTTTGGATCAGAGGGTAAAACCCTGTTTTGGTGTAATTCCACAGCTCAAAAGTCATTTGACAAAGTGCTTATTCGTGGTAAGTTTAAAGTTCAACATAATATTTCACTATTATATCACTAAATGAATGTTAGCGAAAATGGATCAAACCAAACGATCTGAATACCCGCTCGCGCTCAAGGAGGGCGTGTTGAAATGTTTGGAAGATGGACGCTCACAAGCTCAAGTTGCACGGGATTTTTGCATTTCTCGTCAATTAGTGAGCTTCTGGAACAAGAAAAACAAGGAAAGAGGCTACGTCGGATGTTCCCTGAGGCCAGGTCGACCAAAAGTTACCACTGAGAGGCAAGATCGTTTGATAGCATATCAACAAGGATTTGGCCGAACACCAAGGTATAAAAATTCACAATTCAGCGTCGCTTGACTGATGGTGGATTGCATGGTCGTCGGCCGAGTAAGAAACCACTCATTTCTGAGAAAAACAGAAAGGCTAGGGTTTCCTTTGCTTTGGCTCACCAACATTGGACTCAGGATGATTGGTCGAAAGTACTCTGGACCGACGAAAGCAAATTCAATTTGTTGTCCTCCAACGGGATTAAGTATGTGCGCAGACCTGTCAACCGCAGAAACGATATTCGGTACCAAGTTCCGACTGTTAAGCATGGCGGCGGTAATGTGATGGTATGGGGTTGTCTCTCCCAAAAAGGCGTTGGTCCATTGGTACGTATCAACGGCATTATGGACCAACTGGTATATCGAGATATATTGAAAAATCACATGTTGCCATTTGCACGAAAGAAAATGCCGAAGAAATGGACTTTCCAACAGGATAACGATCTGAAGCCTCGTTCGAAACTGCTGAAGGAATACTTTAATAAAGCAAAAATCAAGGTTATGGAGTGGCCAAGTCAAAGTCCTGATCTGAATTCCATTGAACACTTGTGGGAAGAGCTCGAAAGACGTGTACGAACCCGAAACAACTCTAATTTGAAGACTTTTTACGAGGCCCTCCAGGAGGAACGGAATAAAATACCACCGCACCGTATTACTAAGCTTGTGACATCGATGCCACGCAGATGTCGGGCTGTAATGCAATCGCGAGGCTTTGCTACTAAGTACTGATGTCAGCCATCCTGCGATTGCTGAAAATGATATCACTTTTTGCAATATATTGATTTTCTTTGTTTTTCTCATTAGTCTTATCACTTTTGAACTCGATGAAATGTGTTATTTTTTGTTTCAAAAACAAATAAACATTGAATATTGTTGAAATACACTCCACCGTCTTTGTTTTTTATTAATACTTGCACTGCTTTGGGATTTTCCGGAAAAAGTTTAAATTGAGTATGATGATAACGTAAATACTGTTTGTCAAATGACTTTAGAGCACTAAAGGGCGAACACGAAATTATTGCGACACATTCAACAGGGCATAACTTTTTTACCATTGGGTAAAAATCAACCAAATTTTGCACACTTTCTCATTGATGTGTATTGTTTACATGCTGTCAAACTCGAAGTCGTGTTTTTCGATTCAACGAAAATGGAGGTGAACCAACGCGAGTCGAGAGAACAAATTCTTTCCAAACACCTGGAATTTCCTGACCTGTCGCGCGGCAGTTGGGAAAAATGTTGAACATTCACCATTCAACCGTCTCCAGAGTGTTGAAGCGGTTCCAGGAGCGGTTGACGTTTGACCACGGCAAAGGAGCTGGAAGAAAACCGGGACCGGAGAACAAAAAGACGGAGGGAAAGGTGAAGCGGATGATTAAAGCAAATCCCAACGTCTCAAGCCGTGATTTGGCTAAAAAGATCGGCATGTCGCAGAGCTACGTCCAGAATGCAAAGAAGAGAGCTGGACTACATACATACAAGGTACAGAACTTCCCAAACCACGATGAGCGGCAACAATCGACGGCTAAAACTCGGGCACGGAAGCTCTACGAGAAGATGCTGACAAAATATGGCTGCTGTGTGATGGACGACGAAACGTATATAAAAGCCGATTTTAAGCAAATTCCGGGGTTGGAGTTTTTCACCGGCAAGAGCAAGTTCTATGTGGACGACAAATTTAAGAAGAAGAAAATGTCGAAGTTCGCCTCCAAATATCTCATTTGGCAGGCCATCTGCTCTTGCGGACTGAGGAGTGAGCCTTTCGTGACAAAGGGCACAGTAAATGGCGAGATCTACAAATCTGAGTGCCTCGAGAAGCGCCTTTTGCCGTTCTTGCAGCAGCACGACGAAGCTCCGCTATTTTGGCCAGATTTGGCATCATGCCACTATTCTAAAAGTGTCCTGGAGTGGTATGAGGCCAATTCTGTCCATTTTGTTCCAAAGGACATGAATCCGCCTAACTGTCCGGAGCTGCGCCCGGTGGAGCAGTACTGGGCAATGATGAAGCGGGAACTTCGGAAGAGCAAGAAGACAGTCAAAGACGAGAAGGACATGTTAAGAAAATGAAAACAAAACTGAGAAACTGGTACCGGATAACACTGTAAAGACTTTGATGGAGGGCATCAAGCGAAAATGCGTTCAATTTTACACTCAAGGCTCCATCGATTAACTTTTCTTTTGATTTTTGAAGTTAATATATGCATAAAACTACCCTAAAATTTTGGTTTGATTCTAAACATTATAAGAAAATTGGCATGACATTTTCGGTGTCGCAATAATTTCGTGTTCGCCCTTTACCGCATATTGCTCAAATTGTGAAAAAATCGCAGACTGGTATGTATGTATGTAAGGTAGCCACCATCAATTCTAAGACCTTGTCATGTAGGCAGCTCCACTTAATAGCAAGATCAAATTGAGTTACCAGGTTGCATTCACAGTAACGCTGTATGAAGGGCCAAAAACGGTGGGGCGGACCCGTAAGCAGAGACACTTACGCGAAACCCGCGGAACATAAGCTTGAAGATTGAAAAAATCTAAGACTGGTGTACACAAAATCATCAAAATGTTTGAAGAGAAGTATACAACTGGACGATCTGCCAAGATCCAGAACCAGAAGCGGCTCTGTCAAGTCACAAAAGGAGAAGAATGTGTTGAGCTTCAGTTATCCGAAAAACCGAACGCAGTCCGACAGATTTGTCCAAAGCGTCAAAAAGAGAAATAACATCAGGACATACAAGAAGCAAAAACGCCCAAACGGAGCGCGAAACAGCTGAGAACGAGCCAAAGAGCGACGCCGGAAGCTTAACAAAATGTTAAGTAAGCATCCCAATCATTGCAATTGGATGGATGACGAAACCGCGTCCTCTTTAAAAAAAATGAACAGTCCTTAGTAGGCAAAGAGCACGTGTGGGTGTCTCTGCTTCGAATCGTCCTGGGATTTCCTTCGGAACTATCATCGTATTGAGAGGGGGTGACCTCGGCGTAGTGGTTAACATCCATACCTCCGACGCCAAAGTCACGAGTTCGAATCTCATCCCCGGACAAGTTACGAAAATACCCAAAAGTTAATTTCAGTGACTACGACGGGAGATGAACCAGCCCGAGGCTGAAAATCTCGATAATAAAGAAAACAAAAATCTTCTTTGAAATCGAGATGATAAGCAAAACACAACAGCCAAAGGAAGAGCGCGTAAGTTGTACACGAGTTAGTTGACCAAGTTAGATTGCGTCGTAATGGACGATGGAAACATACTTCAAGGCTGATTTCAAGCAGTTCCCAGGTAAAGAGTTTTATACGGCTACTGGAAAAAGAAAGGTGCAAGATAAGTTTGGGCAGAAAAAAATGTCAAAGTTCTCGAAAACATACTTGATTTGGCAGGCGATTTGCACCTGTGAAGCGAATCTTTCGTGACAACTGGCACTGTCAACCAAGATATTTATGTAAAGGAATGCTTACGAAAATGTCTATTGCCTTTCTTGAAGGAACATAGTTGCTCCGTGCTGTTTTGGCCAGATCTCACTTCTTGCCACTACGGAAAAAGGGCTCAGGAATGGTATACCACCAATAGTGTGCAAATTGTACCCAAGGAGAAAAACCCTCCAAACCTCAAGAGAACTCAAAAAACAGTTGGAAAAGAAAAATAGTTCAAGACAAATTGGCGTTCAGCATTAAATAAGTTAAAACGTTAACGTTCGCATTTGAAAAATTGGAAGCCTAAACCTAAATTCACAAAAATTTACGTGCCGGAAGGGCTCAGTAGGGATTCTTTGTGAACACCCAAAGCTAAAATCAATTCCATTGTTGGCAATTGGCAACATGGCAATTCCATCACATCAATTAGTTTTCCACTGTAGCTGCAGCACATTGAAATTGTCGAAATACTGTTATTTATACGGTATATAATTTCAGATCATCCATGGAATTCCCAAGGATTGTTAAAAAAAAAAGCAGGACCACAGTTTGCAGACATGTATGTACAATTAAAACGGTTATTATCATTTTTTATTATATATTATGTATCCATCCACTATATTTTCTATAGCTACAGCTTCGCATATATGAATCTATGCCTATTATAGCCCACCTAACCTATGTTATGTGTTTGAAAAGATAGGAAGGTTTTTAACTTTTTTGTTGAGATATGATCATTTACGACACCAAATGAATGAATTAATCTTCGCTCCCTCCCGAGCCAAGGGAAAGTCAGTAAGCCCCGATGATATCGGGTACCCCCTGCTGCAGAACCTACCACCCGCCGGTATGGTTACACTCCTGCACCTGCTAAATAAAGAATGGTGTGAGAACACCCTCCCGCATTCTTGGTCTCACAGCCTCGTCGTCCCTATCAAAAAAGTCGGCAAATCCGGTCACTCGTCAGGGGACTATAGACCTATCTCCCTGACGTGCTGTGGGTCCAAAATTATCGAGAGAATGGTCAACCGTCGGCTGTGCGATTTCCGAATACAAGAACGGGCCGATTGACAACCGGCAACATGCATTTCGACCAGGATTTGGCACGAACACTCACCTCGCGCTGAATGATGCAATGAAAGATGGGAAACATATCGAGCTCGCCATACTCGACATTGCCAAAGCCTACAACCGGGCGTGGATGCCCGAAGTCCTGGACCAGCTCATCACCTGGGGACTGAGCGGACACATCATGCACTTTCTACAAAACTTTCTCCGCCGTCGGATTTTTCGAGTTAGTATTGGCAACCATCGGTCTAGCATTTTCAGGGAAGAAACAGGTGTGCCGCAGGGATCGGTGATTGCTGTCACCCTTTTCCTAGTCAGGATGAACGGAGTCTTCTCAGGTCTGCCTGCAGATATTCGCATATTTGTGTATGCGGACGACATCGTCCTTATGGTTGTCAAGAGCACCCTGCTAGCCTTGCGAAAGAAGCTGATCCAGACGGTAAGGCACGTAGAAAACTGCGCCCTAGGCATCGAATTTGAACTGTCTGCCGAGAAGAGCGCATACATCCACATCTGCAGCAGCAACCATCGACCTCTCCCTACACCGGTCCCTCTTGGGGGTAGATCCATCACTAGAAACTCCACCGCTAAGGTCCTCGGGATCCAGATCGACCGCTCCTTAACATTCCACCCTCACTTCGACGAGGTCAAATCCAACTGCCGTACCCGAATCAGCCTTCTTCGAACTATCGCAGGACGTCACCCAGATTGCAATCATGCAACAAGGCTACGAGTTGCCTCTGCCATAATCAACACCCGAATAGGCCCAGTGACGCACTCCTTTTATTAAGAAAATCAAGGGGTACTCACCAGTGGAGGGACCCCCACGATTACCGGAAACAGCGTATTATTTCGCGGCTACGTTCAGGGCACGCCAAGGCCTCTCACAACCTGTCCGGTAACGGACCGTTTCACATTAACTGCCCAATATGTAGCGTACAGCACACCGTGGATCATTTTATATGTCACTGCCCCCAGTATGAGAGCCCACACCAGCTTTGGGGCATCCCTGGTAGTATAAGAGACGCTCTCTGTGAGGATACCACAAGGGAGGCGGCATTAATATGCTTCCTCAAAGATGCAAATCTATACAACCGGATATAGATCAATGAAGTCACCAAGTACTACCTGTGGTGACCCACTGGAAGAGCCAGTGGCTTGGGGTCATTCAATGGAATCACCCTGCCAAGTGAGGAGCAACCTACCTTTTGGTTCTGTCTTCGGCGACGGTTGACGAGGGAAAGAGGATGCTCTCTGGTGCGATGTGCTGACGAGCACAACGGCCTACTCTGATGTCGAAGGAGTGCCAAAGTGTATTCGAATGCTATAACGGCTTACATCTCCTCTATCAGGTAATACCTGCCCCACACTACCGACCAAATTTTTGAACTTTGCTACCCACACTGGACCCTTCTTTTTCCGATAAAGATAACACTGACAGCAAGCAACAGTAAACACGATCTTCCCCGATCACAAACACCAACCGACAGACTGATAACGACCCATGCACGAAAAGGACAACGCTAGAACAAACTCTTAATACTCTGTAATAACTTGTAGTTAATTAAAACTCCGATATGAACCACTCCGTAGGGGAGTCCTTTCAGGACGCCAAATTCATGGAGGGGCCCTTTCTGGTCCCCCCTGTTATTCTTCAAGTGGAGCAGAACCAGCTGTGGCTGAAAGGGTCCTAAATAAAGATAAATAATAATAATAATCATTTACGACAAATTCTACTCAACAGAGATTTTTCCTTCTTCACCAAAAATATGTAATTTATAATTATTCATTTTCTATTTCAAAGACATAAAGAACCATTAATGGGTCTAAACAAACAAGAGCTATCGGAAAATTCAATTGTTTTTTTTTTTTTTGTATTTTTATTAAGTTTCCGTTTTTGGCATTGTTCATACGCATATGAAATTTGTTTCGCCTTATTGTTTACTGTTTTCAGGTTTTCCAAGACTATTAGGATATTGATGCATACATATCTTATTTTTGTTTTCAGTTACAAACCAATGGGTGTCGGATATACACTAAGGTTTTTTTTACACGGGGGAGACGTTCCACTTTTACTTTTACCGTGTAGAAAAAGACTAGATAGAGTTGATCAATGCACATGCATAAACATTTTAAATTGCTTCGATTTTGTTTGCATGGGTTACTTTTTCATGCTATGATCAAAATACAGTTTAGAAAATTTTGAGTATTTACACCAAAAATTGTGAATTTTTTGAAAAATTAAATTTTATTTAATTAAAACCACTATAGCCTATGAGACACACTACAAAAAAATAATAGCGATGCAAAAAAACGAAACAGCAGCCAAAAAAAAAAAAAGCAAGATTGTAATGCAATTTCGCATGATTTTGTTGCATTTCTCGCTGTGGATCGTAGCTTGGAGAAAACAATGCCATACAGCAATTTGCTTTGAAAAATAAAATGTGTGCGTGAGCTTGTGAAGTGGTATAAGTTGATGTATGAGACTGGAGTTCGAAAATCAGATGGCTCACAAAAATAAAAAGTGTAATTTACAGAGCCGAGATTCGAACCATGGCCGTCGACCTGATGGCTCATGATGTTAACTAATTGGCAAGGTTATCAAGTTGAGAGAAATGTAGTAGAATCCCTACAGTTGGTTCGCTTGGCGAGGCACTCAGCGGTACATCAGTGAAGGAAATGGATATAGTTATTTTCCACACTTGCATGGCTTCGTTTAATTCATGAAACGCTTTGTCGATGATCAGTGAAAACAAAAATAGAACACTTGACGGAAGAATTCCAACAGTGGGCAACAGCGTTGCGGCATCCGGCGGTATCAACTCACCCATATTGAAAACAAAGACCCAACGGTTGCTTCGACTGGCGAGGCACTAAACGGGACGGCGAAATTTGTTTCGATCTTTTTGTGTCTGTTAGCCGGCTGCATACATTTGCATGGCTTCATTTGTACCATAAAACGCTTTGTGGGTCAAGATGGGCAAAATTGCCTTCCCTGCACCATGTGGCTTTCTCAAGATATGATTGCAAAAACTGCAATTGCATATGCATTTTACCCAACGTTGGTTTCCTACACTTAACCGCTCCACTGGGTACTTTTTTCTAAGCGTGTAGACGTATATATCGCCACGGTGCGTTTTGCCCCAGTTTTAGAGTCTTGCATAGTTTTGTCTAAATATTTTGAAAATACTGGGAATTATAGAGAAGTTTTGATACTGTCCTCAAGTTTTGTTGTCAGCGATACACGTGAAGTGAATTTATTATAAACCATGGATGTTAACGCATGGTAAAAGCTTATTTTAAGAACACTATTATTAACATGAGAGGTACTGTCATGAAAATTTATTTTGATTATATTTTGGCAATTTTGATCATATTTTGGCTTATTTAGTGTCTTATTGTACTACAAAATTATGAGTTAAGCTGGTTTATGTAAAAAATGATAAAGTATCATTCCATTAAAGCTATAGTTTTGAAGATTTGAGCACATTTATTGAGTGGGTCATTCTACCCACCAGTGCATTTTGTACTGTTCTTCCCTATACATTTTTTAGAATTATCCGACGAGAAATGCTCTATTCGTGGTTACCAGTGTCATACTGGGTGTATGTTGATAGCTTTCTTGTGATCGTAACCACTCGGCTCGGGTGTTTTCCCAAAAATCAAGCAAAACACGAGCGTGTACACTCGTGTCGCGTTGCGGGTTCATCTATAAGCACGAAACTGAAGTGGTAAATTATAGCCACCTGGTGGTGTGTTTGCAGTCAAGCTCTTGTGCAGAACGGTTTGGTGTTTTCACCAAGGCTGGTGATATCTATCTAAACAAATTATTTCGATTGACTAGTCGATGCGGCTCGGGATAGTCTTACATCCTGCGGCGCGATAGAGGTCGCGTATCCTCGTATCGAACGGGACATCCAGGATTGTCCTCAGAAACCAAGCAACTTGCAGCTTCATCTCGAGGGTTTCGAAACACGTACCCCACACCAACCATCGGTGGGATGATAGCGTTGTGAACTGCCAGTGTGTTCCGTCGTGACAGCTGGGATCGTCGGGATATCAGCGGATACAATGATTTAAATAGCTTATGGGTACAGGATACAGGATTTAATGAGTTTCGTTAAGTCCAAGGTGTGGGCATTTAACCTAGGAGAAGACGTTGAAAAAACCAACTTTGCAAAAACATAGCTTATATGTGCTTAATTATTCCCTGAGAGTTTCAAAAATATCCGACTCAAAATGAATTTTTGATGATCATTTTTTTCTGTTGCATTTTTTTTCGACTACAATCTTTACAATCAGCACAAAGATCCAGAAGCTATAATACTGACGCCGGGACAAACGGAAAATGACGTCACCCTATACTACCTGTAGTGGGGAATTTCGGATCGAAAAGATAATGGCGGGAGAGGATCAACCCGATATCATCGTAAGCGGTGATCGGAAGCTGGATGACGATCGTTCGGAAGGGAGATAGTTCAATTGTTTGTGGTGCATCTCAGGTCCAGTATGTTAGTGGAATATACTTATTTAGTATGTGTTAGTAATAAGTGTAGTCTTTCCTGAAATATAGTTGTCATTTTGACGTAGGACTACGTCTTTGTTTTCAATATAGGGGTACACGTTGCGAGTACGAAAATTTGGAGCGTCACGAAATATGCTTAGGTTTTGAAAGTTAATAACTAAGTCATTTCATGACCGATTTTCAAAATTTTTGCACCGATCGATTGCAAATCTTTCTACTCATCAATTCCATTATTGAAAATTATTAATTTTAAATAAAAAACTATTGAAAATATTATAAATATAAAAATGAATTTCTATCTAACTGACCCTTATAGACATAGAAACTACTTAATCGACAGGCGTGAAAATTTGTATGCAGGGGCTTTTGGGACCGGGCAAGCTTCTTATGATGGTTTAAGACCCCCCTCCCCATGGAATGAGGGGCTCTCATACAGATGAAACACAAATTTCGGCATAATTCAAGAACTTATCAAGCAAATGGAACCAAATTTGGCATGTGCAAGTTTTTGAAGGAAAGAAAGGTTTCTATGGCAATTTGAGACCCCTCCCACCTTTAGAAAGGGGAGGCTCCCATACAAATGAAACAGGAACTTCTAATAACTCAAGAACTAATCAAGTAAATGGAACCAAATTTGACAGGTGGAAGTACTTGAAGGCAAGAAATGTTTCTATGGTAGATTGAGACCCCTCCCACCTCTTGAAGGGGGAGTGGGCTCCCATACAAACGAAACAGGAACTTCTGATAACTCGAGAACTAATCAAGGAAATGGAATAAAATTTGACATGTGGAAGTTTTTGAAGACAAGAAATGATTATTTGGTAGTTCGAGACCCCTCCCACTTCTAGAATGGGGGGCTCCCATATAACTGAAACTGGAGTTTTTGCATAACTCGAGAACTAACTAAGCAAATGGAATCAAATTTGGCATGTGGAAGTTTTTGAAGGCAAAAAATGTTTCTACTGTTGTTCGAGACCCCCTCCCCTCTGGAAGGGGGGATGTTTCACACAAACGAAACTCAAAATTCAACCAAACATGAGAGTATATCATATTTATTATTCGATACATTATAAATGTTACATAATATGATTCAGTTTTGCAAATCACTAAGGCTTGTTTGATGTGTGCTTATTTGCAATCACAGTCCACTGTTGATGGCATGTGGTAATTTCTGTTTGATGGCATGTGAAGTGTAAAGTTCGTTGGTAATATTATCTTCGAATTCCAATCAGTGTTTAAAAGTGTTTCTTGCGTTCTGGTGCAATGGATAGAGTCCATATCATTCGATAAGAAACAAATTATTTTGAGGAAGTGTAAGTAAAATGTCGCAGAATATGGCTGCAAACTATATACGTGAGTTACTCAAGCTTTAAGCTTCAGCTTTATGACGAAGTGAGGTGGTTCCCCTGACCCCAAAATGGCCCCTTTCAAGGCCTCCAAAATAACTGAAAAAAAAGTTGTTCGAAATGGGCGGTTGCGAAAAATATCGTGTGTCGAAGCCATAGTATTTTCGACATTTGCACATTTTGCAGTGTTGTACGCACATAGGCCTAGAAGAAATCGTATGCAATTGGTGGTGGATGAAGCCAGTCTCTTGGGTAAAAATGTCCTAAATGTCTAACCGCATAAACAATTACCATAAGAAGCACCTAACCACCAATTCGGGTTATCATACCAACTGTAACCGATACGGTTAAACCATAGACTAACTCTAAGACCAGTAGGTCCCGAACAAATACGAATTTTTTCTTGGCTCAGTCAGTACTAGCACATCATTCTCAAGCTCGGTCCCAAGCTTAATAATACGCCCCTAATAATGAACTCACACGAACACACGCTCAAATATTCTGTCAAAATAACACAGCAAATCGAAACAAAGGCGCAAATATGTATAGCAAGGTGCTGGCTACAAGGTGTACTTCGGACCAAAGGGTTCTACAACAGTGAATCAATTTCAAATCGCTAATTGCATATTGATTGTTGGTTAAACCATCTGTAATATCGTTCTTGTATATTACATGTTTATAAGGGTAACATGTTAAGTGTATTGCAGTTTATTTTTGAGCGAAACCAATTTCGAAAACCCTTTAAACAATTAGGCGACTGGAGGCGAATTCGATTGCACATTGCTACATAGTCCTACGTTACCTTTGCGTACAACCCCATTGGGCTGAGCCTTGTAGTTTTTTAATCTAACCGCGAGTGTTATTGCGTATTCGTCGTGTTATCCGGAACTGCCAATCCATGGAAGGAATTCAAGGCCTAGGACAAGAGCCAACGGTAGGAACCAAGTGAACCTCAGATTGGACCCCGCAACCCAATCACCTCTACTAGGGCATTTATTCTACTTTGGAGTGTTGGAGGAACAATCCTGCTTCTATCAAAGTGAGAACCCCCGTTCTCCAACGGGGGTATTGAATTACTCACTTACCGCCAAACACGTTGAAACAATGTTTTCCTCCTGGTTAGGAAAACCGTAACCTTTATGTATGTACATACCTGTATTTTCATCATTAAATGACACCAGCACTCCTTCTACGGATCGCGTGCCAACACCCCGTTTTGTTAGCAAACAAACTCGACCTAACCGATCGTGGTCTCCTTTGTTGTTAAATTTCCATAAACCACCTCATCCCTATCACTGCGGCCTACTGCCTACACACTACGAAGAAGGCAAATGTCATGAGAATTTTGGAACTCAAACATAAACACGAGCCGACGCCAGAAGACACGCAGATCATATTCAACCGATTGCGTGTCAAATGTTGTCCTACGTGACATTTCCGTTTACAGCCAACATGAATGAGTTTTGTTTATTTTTTTCTGTAGTGTATACTCCCAAAGTGCGATATAGACATATTGAATAGCAACCACTTGCAGCGGCGTCGTTTATCACCCTTCCACGAAGTGAATATTTCGCTATTTTGCCACATAAACATACTACCAATGCTCAACTCGTGCGCCGGTTAGCAATTTAGTGTCGTTAGTCAGGCGATAATTGCTATCAAAGAGTTACCGACACTTCCAGCTCCGCCAACACCGATAAGATCGAGCAGTAAATGCCCACACTGCTTGAATGACGTCCAACGGTGTAGGTTTTACCCCGAATGAGAGTTGTCTAAAAATAGAGCTGAACATTATTTAACTGCACTTTTTTCCGAGTCCAGAAGCAATCTGCGCCAATTGCATCGATACAGAGATTGTTTGGAATTAATTAAATTAATTGAAATGTCTCTCCGAGTGAGCAATTCGGAGTAGATTGAAACCGTTATTCGGTCGAAACACAACCTAGCTTTCGGCATGTGTGAGTGGATTGTTTTCTGCCGGTGTGGATGGTGACAGGCTTTGATCGTGATTGGGCTGGAAATTGCTATGTTGACTCTGCTTAATTGGTTTAGTGTTTCAAAGCAGCAAGTCCGGGCGTGGACGTTGAGGATGATAGCGCAGAGAATAAATTTGCTTTAAGCATTTACACTAGCTATTGAAATTCGATGAAAATTTAGTATTGTTATTAAGTTGAATGTTTTGCTGTGTTTATCCTATACCATTACTGCAAAAGTCTGTACTGTGTAGGAGAATAAGCCTCTTATTTCTAGTGCAATATTTTCCGGGATGACGCTAGATTGTAGTTGATTGGATAAATCTAGTATGCAGCTGACAAGTACAGACTTGAAGAAATTTTTGCCATTTCTACACAAGTGATTTTGACAACTGCTCCAGTATGGGTGAAATGTCAGTTTTCCTTTCGGAATAATCGAACGGAATATTATTCCGCAAGGAAAAGTGACAGCCCCATTTAGGCTGTGTATCAATTCGCGAATCAATTTTAATTTTACTTAAACTTGACAGATGGAAAATAATCGATTAATCGATTCCAATCCCATTGCTAATGATCAACAAACTTTCGATAAAGTGTTTGTCAAAATTGAGTTAGCAGACTTAATCGATTATTTTCCATGTGTCAAGTTTAAGTGAAAATTAAAATTAGTTCGTAAATTGGAACACAGCCTTAGATTACATGGGTAAGCGTTACTAACGTTACGAAGTTTGCCCTCCTTTTCAGATGCATGCAAAATAAGTAATTCCGACAGTAAAAGCATTTCTTAACCATTACTTGTCCTATCCTAATGCACATTGTCGTGACCTGATCGAAGTTTCCAGCCTCGATAATGTCGATTCACTGTTGCTGCTGCTGGTCCGTTACTGTCAAAGATCGTTACAAGAATGAGCTGAATCAGCACAAATTTTCGCATAGCTTACTACCACTTTTATTTCATTTCACGCTAAGTTTATTATACTCAAATCGAATGATTATACCCTAATTGAAAGGTAATTAAATACTCTTAAAATCTTACAATGCATCTTAACATTTCCTTCACAAATATTCTATATACTACATTCCCCCTCTCGTCTACTCTGAGTTTATTTTTAACTCTCTTGTAATTGAATTATTTTCTTTAATTTGTTGGTTAACCCATGCAAGCTTCTTTGTTTTAGAAATGTCAGTCTATATGCCCCATCATAAATTTGAAAATCTGAATCTTTGAGCTATTCAAACAACAATGCCTAATAATGTCCTAGATCTATTGCAAACCTTACTTGTAAGTTCCACTTTTCATCAGCGAATCGTGAAAATCAGTATCTAACGCAAATATTCAACAAATTTTCTAACAGGGTGACTAGAAAATAATTAGTTTCTTTAGTATCCCATAATCTGTTTATCAATTTACACAATCAATGTACTTTAAAATTGGTATATTTTGGAAAATTATGTCAATAAAATATGATTATCCTCGGGAGACAACACTATTGAATTTAAGATTATAATTCGTCAGCATTTCTATTTATTTCAAGTTTATAATTAGTCGATCCAATATTTCTATTTGTATACTCATGATTCTAAAAAAAATTCACAAGAGTAGCATTTTGTATTTTTGTTTTATTGTTATATCAAAATTTTACAAGGATATCTTATCCAAGAGCGTTATGTTAAAAGAACTCGGGTAATTCAGCATGATCTTCGACTTTACATACTTATTAACTCCAACATAACAGTGAGATTTCATAACGCCAATATTTCAACATGATAGCGTACATAGCAAGCATCGCATTGGTTTTTTTTTTTCAAATCATACCACTTTCTGCATCATTGAACTTTGTCAGTTTGCAAACTCATAACAATCAAATATTCTTTTTTTTTTTCAATTCATCATCGTCTCATGCGTTTCTAGATCTATTTTGTCAGTTATTACCAAAGCACTTTAGACTTTCCAAAAAAAATGCTAAAAGCTGATCGCTTCAAAAAAAAAAAAAACAAGCCAGAAATCATCCCATTGCAAACAATGTTGCCAACTTAAATATCAACATTATTTTCACAACACTAGTATTCAACATAACAATCAAAATCATCATCATAACTTGCAAAATTGCCAAAACGTTTATGAAAATTTTCAATAAATTTGCTTGGTTCAACACGGATCGGAACATCCGCAGGTTTCTTATCTTCACCATATTAAACAACACTCCTTTTTTTTTTAGATCTTCATTACTTATAACTTTGACGCATAAAATCGTTTTATGCGAAAATTGAAAATGACTTTCGATTTGTTTGTATCACAGCGTTAATTTTTATTTGGATCTCAATTCAAGACAGGTTCATAACAATACAAGCAATCAGAAGCATCAACATCAACTCTGTTTGAATTTAAATATATTCGTAAACATTGATGTAAGTCCGATATCCAATATCGTCATTGTAATGATTGTAACACTCTTAACAGTTTTCATTTGTCTGATATTGCTAGATTGGTGAAAAATAACTATTTGGCGTCAAAGAGTTGAAGTCAAAGTTGACAATCGAAATTGACAACCGTTACAGACAACTCATACAGTCTAAGCTTCCAAGCTCTGATTGAAAACTAGAACAAGAGGGCCATGTTTTCATGGCAACGTAAAATACATCAGAAAACAAAATCAATCGAATAAATGTGCAGAGTTCAAATCGAAATTCAATTAGGTTTTTTTTTAGCATCACGGCGTAACCAATTCCGAAAAAAAATCAAGACTATGAATGCTCAATCTTTAAAATGTTATTAGGGCTTCACTTTATTGAAGTTCAGTGTTAGTGTTTGAAAATAGCTACCAGTTGGGGTTGCCTCTCCATCTTTCTGATTGCTAAATTTCTTGTGATCTCCCAATACCATTGAATTCTGAACATCGATCAACATAAAAAACAGCTTGAAAAGCCATTTATTTCAATAATTCAATTTACGTTAACCTTTATATGTTGCCAGCAAAATGGTAAAATTTTGATATCAACTTCACTTCTGAGGTCTATTTCTAAAGGGCAGTTATTTAGTCGATCCATTTCATTATATATGTAATCTTTCCATTATTAGCTTATAATGAATTGATTTCCTTTTAGCCTAAATCACCTATACATACTCCACTGCATATTTCCCCATCTTCCTCCGACATTCTGTCAAGGAGGTTCTGTTTTGCCCACATCGGGACACTCCTCTGCCCATTTCCGTCAGGGAGCATTACTTATCATCTCCTCCGCCCTTCCGTCTGAGAGATTCTATTTGACATTCCCTTCGGCCTACTCCACTGCCCATATCCGTCAAGGAGCCTACCGAGGTTACCACTACTTCTTCCGTCTTTCCATCGGAGAATATGTTTTTAGTCGTATACCTGCTGCAATTTCACAAGTAAGCAGCGTTGTTTATCAACCATATTTTTACCTACCGTCTGTGCCATTGTCGTGACCTGATCGAAGTTTCCAGCCTCGATAATGTCGATTCACTGTTGCTGCTGCTGCTGCTGGTCCGTTACTGTCAAAGATCGTTACAAGAATGAGCTGAATCAGCACAGATTTTCGCATAGCTTACTACCACTTTTATTTCATTTCACGCTAAGTTTATTATACTCAAATCGAATGATTATACCCTAATTGAAAGGTAATTAAATACTCTTAAAATCTTACAACGCATCTTAACATTTCCTTCACAAATATTCTATATACTACACACATTACTTTTGAGCTGCATACCAGCCTATAAGGTACACTGATTCCAGCAGTTCTAAATGTGGATCACTACTAAGTGAGAACTCACTTAGATATTATCGCAACAACTTATCTGTTCAAAGAGGCATAGACTTTTTTGTTTTAATATCCAGAAGCTAGGACCAACCGGACAACCGGACAATTGCAGGCGTGAATCCCAAAATTACGACCACAGTTGAAGATGCGATCAAGATATTAATACCCACGTTCGAGCCGCTCTTGAGTGCAAACAATTTAAGACTTCCAACTCGAACAAGCACCCAAGTTAAAACGCGAAACGACTGTTTTTTTTTTTCAAACACACCCAAAAAAAAAAAAAAAAAACCCCCCCCGGTGTGGGCCCGCCCCCAAGGGGACGGGTGTGGCACCCCCTAAACCAAACAACGTCCGGGCGCCCGGGGGGGGGTATATACTATCTCTACCCGCGCCCTCTCACACACTCCCCCTCCCGCTAGAATATGCAATTTGGGTTGCCGCCGAACAATGGAGTAGACCCACCAGCCGTCGTCATTCGACCAAAAGTGGAACTGTGCATCACAAAGTCATAAAATTACAAACTTATCGCGAAAAACAAGAATGAGATTAAATTATGTAGCACCGGCACCCGCTAGCAGGTGGCCGCGGTGGGTCGGTTAAAAGGGAGGTGGCAGGAAATGTTCCATCACCGTACTCGGGAATCGAAACGACCTAAGCCCCGTTCGGTACCGAAAGTGCCTAGTCGGTGAAATTTTTCTGTCAGTTTCACTTCATGTCGGGGTGATTCGTGAGAGTTGCCCGTTTTCCCGTCCGATGATGCCTAGGCTAGTTCCGATTTCGATCAGAAAACCCATTTTTCCAACGAGCGATCCTTGGACTCAAAAACTGCAGCCGCCGTGCATGTTTGAGCTTTTATAACAGCAATCAACGGATCCATTTAAATTTAATGAACTTTACGGCAGTTGACACTTTGATATTTACCGGGAGGCTGCCTCTGACGTTGCACTGGGAGACGGTTTTTTTTTTCGGTGGTTGGGGTTTCGTTGAAAGCTAGTTGAAGCGAGCAGTCAGTCAGTCAGATGCAAACGATCCTGTGCCAATCACTCGGCTGGTTGTGAAAATAAAAAAAAACAGGTCAAATGGACGGGTGCTAAAGTGCGATAGATTAAAACACGTTTCTTTGCCGTTGGTTTGCCAACTTTAGAAGTGTTGTGCGATTGCACTTGATGTACTTGAAGTTGAGATCAGTTAAGCCGAGATAAGTTGATGTGTTTCATTTATACGTTCTATCGAGAGCATTTAAAAAAAAACAACAGTTTTCATCATTATTTTATGCGATTTGTCTGCCACCTGGTGACGAATTCACCTCTGCATCGGCAATCGTAGTACCCCTATTGTTTACAGTCAAACTTTGACAGCGATATCAGTTATTTTGCAGAAGCCATGTCGAAAGCCTCCGTTCGATGGTATGTTCCTGCAACCGCCTGTACTCCGGGACGAAGAAATCCGCCATCGTTAGGCACTTCGGGTCGATGGAACACAACAGCTCCATCATCTACAAGCTCATCGTCTTGCTGAACGAATGAAAGAGCATCGAAAAGCACCCTTACGGTCCAGCATAACCGGAAAATGCAGTACGAAGGAGCCCCAACTTGAAAGGGAGATGGCGAATTCCTTCCATGCCTTTGGGCCGGGAAGTCGGTGGAGGAGAAAACCCGTCAAAAGGTACCTCCAGTTAATGGAAATTGTCATGAGGAATATCAGGTTCAAGCAGACCATCTCGGAGCAGCAGGCTACACCCAGAATCAGCGGCTGAAGACGGTAAGGAAATGTGGTGGTGATGTCGGACGATAAGATATACATCAATTACTGGGAGAGGACCGGATATTTCACGTCCCCAATCAAGGAGGTGAGCAACGAGGTCAAGTATATATCCCAATTTAGCTAATTTACCTTCACTCGGAAGCACCATGCGGGAGAGGAAGTGGTCTTGGCTGGACGTGGCATCGGTCCATTATGTCAACAGGTCGTTGGAAGAGAAGGACCACTGTGCTATTGAAGAACGCTAATCTTTCGAACGTCCCACAGCTGGGACAACCTCAAACTCAGGTTTTATTCCAAAACTCTGAGCAGGATCGTGGGCATGATTGACAGCCCGAGGTTGCTACTCCGTTTTCCCCAGAGCAGCTGTAATTAAACAGAGAACCAACAGATGATGTTTGGGACTAACATACATCTTCAATGTATAAGAACGGGTGATCTCAATGTTATAATAGCCAATACCGGCGCCGGCCATGTCCGAAAGCGGGACAAGTAGGGAATGGGTAGGAATGTGTTGACGTGGTACTCGTTTTGAAGGAAGCCGCGGACTTCACTTCACTTCACACACGAGAAATCACTGGGATGTTAGATAAAATGAGTGGGTTTGCAGCAGGATCCGTTTTGGTAAACGGTGTGCTGAATTCAACAGACGTCGGCAGCGATTATGATGTTTTACTATATTCTCGGTTAATTCTCTGTACAGAGATGCACAGTAAAATTATTCAAATTTTGGCACCAATTTAAACCAACAGTAGCTTTTAAGGCCACATTACAAGTGTGTGTTGCCATCCGCAACGACGGGGGGGGGAAAAAAATTTTTCGGGGGGGGTTTTTTTAGGGGGGGGGGGGGCGGCGGCCAAAGAAAAAGAAAAAAATTATCGCTGCCAACCATTTTATTAAATAATATTCCTTCTGTGGACGATCAAATAAAGCTGCTAACAAAAGAGTATGTTTGATAGATATTTCTTTTGTGGTGTTCTTTTTTTTTTTTTTTCCCCTGCGCGGGGGGGGGGGGGGGGGGGGGGGGAGGGACGGGGCGGGGAAAAAAAAAAAAATATTTATTTATTTATTTTTTATTCATTTTTGTTTATCTTGTTAATAATAGGAAGGACGGAGGAAATTTAATAAAAGAAAAATTAAAAGTAAATCGGAACTGCAGTTTCTATCAATTTTCGTGGAGAACCAATAGAAGAAGAAACGGAGCCTCACAAACCAATAGCATACACTCTTAACAATAATGAATATTCCGAGTGATGTAATCCTTGTTGCACTTAAATTCTTAAAGACTTAATGATAAATATGACTCAATTGTATGTTCTATTTGATGTTTTGTTAAATACTAACATGAATCCAAAAATAATAAACACTTTCACACTCAAAATCGTGTTCCGGATGCAACATTTACAACAGCTTCTAGAATATATTTGATAACCTCAAATCTAAGTCCGTAATGCGTTAAAAAATACCCACTTTATACTGAGATTTAAAATCCTGAAACAACAACATCAGACCTATTTTGAACGCAGTCGGTTTCACGCGTCACGACAAGGTACACGTTAAAATTTGTTCTCTTCCGTGATCGGTTTAAAACGAGTGTTCACCGTTAAATAAAATATTTAACAGAATGATTATCATTGTATATTATAGTTATTCATGCATATTAGAGATGAAGACTTGCAAACAAAAACGCAACTTAGCACGAGTTCATTTGCTTTTGGCATTCATCAATCTGTACATGCGACAACTATTTTGGCGATGGTCAACTAGCTAATTTAATTTAAAAAAATTCTTATTTTGGAGGTGAATGCAGGAGGAGACCCCGCATTTGGAGATAAAGGACCCAAATTGATCCCACAGGTTGAGATTGCGCTAATTTTTACCAGTACAATGGATAACCTTGAAGAACTTTTTCTTTTATTCAATTTGATTACCGAATTTTGAATTGTTCTGATGACAACTAGAACTAAGTCCTTGGGATCGAAACTGGCATCATGAAGCATTTGTTTTAGCATTATTAGTAGCGGCATTTGTAAAATATCATTTTGTGTCCCTCAACTTATGTTTTACGCCATGTCATGTAAGCTATCATTTTGAGTTTAAGTGTCTTGTATATTTAAGAACAGGCGCAAATTTCTGTGTGGCCGCTGCTTTTATGTGCATCCAAGAAGATTTAAATTTGCATGATATTTTCTAAGAATGTAGGGTTTCATGGTTCTTTAGTTTGAATAAAATATAATATCAATGTATCAATTCGATGGCATCAATTTCTTCACATCAACAAGCAGTCCTACGTCAACTTTGCAGTTATGTCACTGACATAACTCACCCTTTAGTTTTTTTTTTTGACTTCTATGCTAAACTTCAGGAAATTATCCTTACCGACGAACCGACATGCCATAGAAGGCCATTGAATCGATTAATTTGATGAGCAATCAAATCTGTCAAACGAGGCGAGATGGAAACCGACGAATTGTAATTTTTATATAAGTTTGTATCTTAACTCATAGTGAAAACGGTTGAGGAGATGGTGGAGGTATTTACAATATTTTTATATGGCTTCGTGGGCAATGAATATTATTACGGTCATATGAATTTGTATAGGCTGCTTGGACAGTTCTTCAATGATTATCTCTAGAAATTTAGGCAAGTTTTCTCCTGATCTGCGAAATTCCCAGACGAACTTCTGGAAAGTTCCCTCCTAAACTTTTGACAAGTTTCGTCATAAACTTCTGCGCAGTTGCTCCCGAAATTCTTGGAAATTAACTCCTAAAGTTCGTAATAGTTTCTTCCAGACATTCTGAGAAGTCTGAGAGGGGAAATTCTTTTCTGAGAAGGGATAATTTCTATTCTTCGGAACTAAATTAACTAGGTTAGTTTCATGCTAAACTTTGACGAAACTGATTCCTGAACTTCTGTTATGCCTAACCTAGAACTTGATGGATGTTTGTTCTTGAATTTCTGAAACATTCTTGCTTGAACTACTAAAAAGTGCCTCCTGTACTTAAGAGACGTCCTGTCCTTCAGAATGTTTTGTTTTTTTTAAAGAATTATTGGAAAGTACTTTGAAGAATCCCTCCAGAATATTCCTTTCTGAGTCTGAAGAGAATTCCCTAAATTTTTCTAGCAAGTTCCCATAATTTTCAACAAGCTTACAGAAATTCTTGGTAGCTTTATCAACACTCTAAAATTTGGTATAAAATATCGAATGCTAACAAAATTTATGAAAATTTCTCTCAGATCCCTCTCATGAGTCCAGAGCATTGTTTGTATGTATGCGAGATACTAACGAATATTGTGCTGAACTGTCTACCTTTTCGTAGAACTTCCGTAAAATACCAAGTGGATCTATCGGAATGTTTCTTTAACTTTCGACATGCTCATATACACACTCAGGAAATTTTACAGTTTTCGGAAAACAGAATACATCATTCCAAATATCAATAATTTCAAAAAAAGATATTATTTTATCAGGCATGTTGTAATATTTTTTCTTTGAAGTGTTCTAGTTACATTTCAAAGATAGCAATTGGAGTGATCGAAGAGTCCGGTTTGATGATTTCTTAAATAAATGGCTTATCTTACCATAATACCATTTTTGGCATATTGTAAACGGCCAGGCCCACTGTGTAGCATTGGGGATAAAGAAGATTAAAAAATAAACGGCAGTTAAATTATCCATTTTATGAACAAATTCTAGGTTTTTTTTCATTAGGGCGAATCTACAATTGAGCGATTCTCTCCGGGCTCGCTCTCTTTCATTCATAAACCAATCACCTTTACGTTTTTCATTCTAATATTTGTAGAGTATCCTAGCCAGCACTGTTGTGTTTTGATCTGTACTAAAGAGTCCTCGAAAGTTTTATAACGGCGCTGTAATGAATGAAAGAGAGCGAGCCCGGAGAGAATCTCTCAATTGTAGATTCGCCCTAATGAAAAAAAAAACCCTAGAATTAATCAACGAATATTCTCGGATCGTAAGAAAGAGGAAACGGGGACAACCGTCCTTTCGTCTCGATTATGTAGGTTTAGTTTAATCGTTGGGAATGAAGTGGCTGAGAAGGTTAATGTCACTCCATTTGACCTGACATAAGATAATTCAATGATGCTCAATTTTTCTTTAAACGGTTGGGACTTAAGCACTAACTATAGTCCTATAGCGCCATTACTCGCTCTCTGTAAAGAGAAGAATGCCTGACAATATGTTTTTCCTCTGACGGTAGAGGTATGGTCAAAAACTATTTTCATAGTATTCAACGCTAAACATAGTTTTAGCACTTTAGCACAGGATGACATAATGGAAAGAGCTTACCCGAATTGTAGATCACAGCCGCTGAAATATAACGAAAGACGTAGCGATCATCTTTTCTAGGATGTTAACAATCCAACAAATATCCTTGGGTTCTATATGGACGCCACTATGTTCGATCTCCTCAGATGAAACACCATCGTCGTAATCGATCTGGCTTCCAACGCAACTCCGATCCAACACAGCTTCTCGAACGGCAGCCACGTTACAAACGTTAATACACACTACGAAACCACAGATTCCCTGGAACCGCTTTTTGCTCAGTCACTTTCGATTCACAACCAATCATCGAATTAATGTTGATTTCTATATTTTGTATTGAATACTGAACATAGTTTTTATTTTCGCGAAATCAAAGGAGCAAAAGAAAAACCCGTCAAAAGTCAGAAGCGCGGCTTACTGGGATCTCAAGTTAACGGTCGGATAAAGTTTTCTCTAGATACCCAAAAATAGACTTTCGTTTATTTTCCGCAGATAAACTTGAATTCGAAGGCAAGCTATATATTTTAAAAGTTGATGTAGATTACGAAACGTGACTCTGAATGAGGAAGAATGTATTAGGTCCATTATGTTTCGATTTAGCACTGCAGAATAACTCTGCTTGCCTCTTCCGGGCCTATGCGCGTTAGCTTCGTTTGTTGTTTTTGATCAGCAAATGCCCGTTTTCAACATTGCACTGGTTTTCTTTTTATTGCTAGCCTTTTTTTTCTCTCCACACTCTGCCAGTTATCAAAATTCCTCGCTATAACTGCATATAATCATCAATTCACTCGCGACAAAGCGGAAAACACTCAAACGTTATAACTCTTCCTCTGAGTGCGGGGCAAAGCACGTAAAAATTACTGTTTATTATCGTTAAATTGTGATGCTTTGTACAAGAGCAGACTTAAATTTCTGTACAGTGGCTACATGCAACCTAAAGAAATTTGGACTGCAAATCCTAGAAAGGTGGTGGGTTTTATAAACTCAATTATGCCTGACTGGGAGACGCGTCTTAGGCTGGTCACTTGACAAATGGTGATCTAGCTTTAAGATGCGAATTAGAATAGTAAACAGGGGTATACCACAAAAGTTCAACTCAGTGGACGCAGTGATTCTACGTCCCAACAAAAAAAAAATCGTTAAATTTTATCGATATTTTGGGTATTGTCTACAATACCTGAATTCAGGTAAGATAAATACCTAATTTTAGGAATTCCCATCTTAGCGTGTGTATTTTCTCATCGCTGACACCTGTCTTCTTCTTGACATCCGTAATTGTAGTGCTGCTGAGACGTGAACGAAGAACGTCAATCTGAGGCAGTTGCTCAGCGGCAACAAATAACCTTAAATTCTGGATTAACAATAGAAAAGGGTCTATCAACATTTGTAAACAAACACTTCTGAGCCTATTTTCTCGCAAAGCGTAGGCCACCCACTCAAACTAATACCATAGTTTCCCCTAAACGACGATTCTGTAGGTTTGGGTGTATAGCCAACGACTTGCGAGAAAAAGGGCTCAGAAGTGATTGTTTACAAATGTTGATAGGCCCTTTTCTATTGTTGATCCAGAATTGGTCTTATGCCTAGTTCATACAACGGCGTTGTAACATAATACAAGGCTATCTTGATGACGTTTTCCTTGTAGATAGTTTTCAAAACACGCTTGTATTAGGTTACATGTAGATCTGTGCGCCTCCGCCGCTGACGATTTTACTGCGCCGCCGCCGCCACTATTTTCGACCGGCGCGCCGCTGCATTTTTTTGCCCGCGCCGCCGGGCAATTTGAGGCACGCCGATTATATTTTTCACCGCGTTTGCATCCCTTGAGTTATGTTCATTAGCCCTTTAAAAATCTGCGTTTATTACAAATGATGACATCTCGATGCGATGTGCCACCCAGAGGGGTGCGTATGAGACGGTGATCAGCTTTGTCGTTTCGTTCTAGCAACTGCAGTGTACATTTTCGTGTTTCGACTTTCAGCAATTTCGCGAGTGAGTTTCAAATCAAATATAATAAAATGTCCGCCTTAAAGGTCCAGAAAATTTCCATCGAGAGTGTACATATTGATACCACAAATAATGGTAATCGAACTGGTGATGTGTGGAAAAAATTTAGTGCACTAAAATATGTCAAAAATGATTTTACACATCATCTGCTTCCTGACAAAGTGTTTTGCAATGCATGTCTAATCGAAGCAAAACAAAAGGCTGGTTTTAATTTGCACGAAGACAGGGATCGAGATATTGAGAACGATCCTGCTATCGATAAGTCGTTAGCATTTGGCAAGTAAGTTTTATTGATAATGAAATTGATAAATTTTTCTTAGAATCTCTCAGGTACAGAAGGTAACGGATGAGCTGAACCAGCCGAGGCTGAAAAGCTCAATAATAAAGATATCTAATCTTATCTCTAACCTGAAGGTAACGTCAGGCTGCATGCCTATGTGTACTTTTTTTATTCAAAGCTCCAATTGTCCTGAAATTATGAATGAATCTTGTCCAAGGATTTTGTTCTAATGTAATATCAAAAGGGGTGAGATTGACGGAATTTCGACACGGAAAATAAAAAAATCCGGCCACATTTAACATGCACTGGGATTAACGAAACAAAAAACATCCCGTGGTATTAGACTACCATTAATTGAGAAATAAACTGAAATTGTAGTCAATACTGGCGAATAAAACACAACTATCTATACATGCTTAAGAAATGTTTTAAATATGGTAGGGCAAAGTTTAGAAATCTGAAAATATAAACTTTCATATTTTCTTCATGATTAACGAATCGGTAAATTTGTTGAATGGTATAATTCATAATTTTCTTTTTTAAACGTGATTGTAGTAATGTTGTAAAAATATTGATAGTTCGGTCTATATCACTGCTCTTAATTTGAACATTTTAATAATTGATTTAACTTTCTTTAAGCTCCTATGTATATGAAATTAAAAGCAATTTGGATTTTTTTAATATTTATTTTTTGAGGTTTTGATAGTTTAAGATTATTAATTTTTTTAATCTCAACTATTTTTATTTTTTCATTGTCTGATTTTAAGATAGAAGAAATCATGGCTTTGGCGGGTTTTCTTCTATTATTATCAGGGGGTTTTCTAAAACTGTTTGCGCTTATATTTTGCCAGATGATTTTTCTTCTTTCCTAGAGCATCAAGCTTATTGCTTTCGCCATTAACTTATTGCTTGCTCTCAACTTAGTGTTCTAAATGCACTTCCACAGTAATTAATTAAGAGCTTTCTATGCCATGATTTTGCATAAGTATGATTGTGTGGCTAGCACCATCATATGTTTCAAATTTTTTCTTTCAGTCTTAGGATTTTTTATTTTAAGATAACTAAACTTCTACATTTTTTTTTTTATTTTTCAAATTCTGAGATTTTTTCCAGATATGAAGATATTTTGATTTAAGAACATTTAAATTCTATAATTTTTTGGGTCTTCAGACTCTTAGATTTTTAAATATTTAGATTTTTCGATATTAAGATTTTTAGATTTTAAATTTTTAAACCGATATTCAGATTTTTTAATTTTGAGATTTTGTGATTTTTTTATTTTAAGATTTTTAGATTTTAAGATCTTAAGATTTTAAGATTTTTAAATTTTTAGATTGTGAGATTTGTAGATTTTTTATTTTTAGATTTTAAGTTGATTTTCAGATATTATGATTTTTAGATTTGTAGATTTTAAGATTTTAAGATTTTAAGATTTCAAGATTTTAAGATTTTAAAATTTTAAGATTTTAAGATTTTAAGATTCTTAGATTACTAGATTTTTAGATTTATGTATTTCTGGATTTTTGGATTTTTAGATTTTTAGATTTAAAGAGTTTTAGATTTTTAGTTTTTTAGATTTTTAGATTTTTAGATTTTTAGATATTTAGATATTTAGATATTTAGATTTTCAGATTTTTCGATTTTTCGATTTTTCGATGGTTAGATTTTAAGATTTTTTTTTTGATTACATTAGATTATTCAATCTTTAGATATTGAGAATAAATAAATTATTGCAGTTTTAAGTTTTATTGCAATTGAAAGATTTTTCTTTAGCTCCATCCATTGCGTTTTTTATATTACAAGAGTTTTCTATTCTACAGTACATTAAAAATTAGGGTACAAAATTAATAAAATGTCTTATCAGAGCCTTATAATCTGCTTTTCTGTTGTAATATGTCTTTAGTAAATTATTATTTGATGAAGTTTGTCAGAAGCAGATAATTCCTCGTCTCCATGCGAAGCGCTAGGAGTGGACGGTAATTTATTGCTAAAACGAAATAGACATGAAGAGAAAGTATATTGATAGTTCCGTGTAGGGCAACGGCAGGCTTTGAAAATTGAAAGATACAAGTTTGAAAACGAGCGGAGGGCATTATTGAACGGTAGTATCCGATCAGGCAAATTATTATTTATTGAATACATCATCATTCGTTAATTTATTATATATAGATTCCCCGTGAAATCGTATTTGATTTCTGCCAGCGCTGAAAACTTGACTCCGCATTTTCATGAAGATCTAAACTAAACAATTTTCGTACACGACAATTACGAAATGTGCAGAGTGTCTCATGGCAATTGAACTCTGAACGCCGAAAAAACAGTTTTGGTTAAGTTTATTAATAAAGACATAAGACGAATTCCCCGTCGACTTGTCATGAACAATTTCTATAATGCTAAGGGGACCCTCCCCTGGATTTGGGCAAAAATAAGGCAAAGTTTGTATTTTTTTTGTGATAGAATGAAAAGGCGTACGAACTTCCGGTTTTGACGATTAAATCTGATTATAATTCAAGATTTCAGAGAGATAAAACAATTGTGAAAATTCAAAATGGCGGCTACAAAATGGCGATTTCTCGAAACTCCGGGCTTGAACTATTAATCCGATTCCCTCCATCAAATAACTGTTTGAAAGGTTACCGTTTTCCAGAACTCTAGGGGCTTATCAGCATGCTCCTTAGCAAACTTAAGCCGTTTGGCTTTGTTTGCCTTGCTGATAAATGGGCGCTTCCGGGAAAGTTTGCTATTCAACCCCTGTGCTACGAGACGGCGACGAACAGTTCGACCGGAAACTGATAACTGAAGGGTTTCCTGGATCTCGCGGACAGTTACCTTCGGGTTCTTCTTGACTTCGCGCATGATCTTGGTGTCCGTTCTCGCATCCGTTTTCCGCTTCCTGCCTCTGCCAGGGCGATCCACCACTGATCCAAACGTTTTAAGCTTCAGAAGAATTTTGCCAACCGCTGCCTTACTGATACTGTACTTCTTAGCGACAGCCCGGTGCGATTCTCTGTTTTGTACATCACGAACGACCAATTTTCGGATACACAAGGGAATTGCTTTCGAAAGCACTGCGTTCTCCATTTTTTTTTTCAATTGAATCAAATGCGATCACGTATAAAAAAGCACCAGGTTGAGCCGTTTGCTTCAAAACATGTCAAAATATCAAAACATAAACAATCGAGGGGTCTTCCAATGGAAACTTATCGAAAACATATCGATTTTTGAAGTGGGCACTTTTTTTTGTCACTGTTTTTTTTTCAACACAAATTGATTTTTTTTTTTTCTTTAAGTAAAACGCCTTTTTTTCAATATTCCAAAAGTGAAATATAAAAAATAAGATAATAAAAAAAAATACAGTGTGTTTACTTTAATTTGAACCAAGTAAATGAGAGAAATTGAAAAAACGGAGAGGTGGGCACTTTATTTTGCCTATAAGTGCTTTGTGCGGCTTGAACAAAAAATTAGCATAATAATTAATTATTTATAATTTTTGAACACGGTTGAAATGAAAAAAAGTAAAGAAAAATTAAACTTTTCAGTTCAAATGATCACTTTGCAATGAGTTTAAGTTTAAATTGTCTGAAAATTAGTTCCGTAGAAAATTTCATTATCTCTCAGATATGATAACTAGATTTGGTTTTTGTCCACTACAAGAGGCTGCAGGCTTGAAGTTGTCGCCCCATGTTTTGAGCGCAGAGGCTTACGGAAATCGCCATTTTGTAGCCGCCATTTTGAATTTTCACAATTTGTTTATCTCTTTGAAATTTTGAATAATAATTTAATTTAATCTTCAAAATTTGAAGTTCGTACGCCTTTTCATTATCCCACAAAAAAAATACAAACTTTGCCTTATTTTTGCCCAAATCCAGGGGAGGGTCCCCTTAAGTCTCATATCTCTGTACACACATACATACAGATACACACGTCAATTCATTGACCTGAGTTATACAACTGGATGGATATCCGGGCCTTCTATCAAAATATAAGACTTTGAGTGATCCTATAGCCTTTACAGTGCACGAGAAAGCCAAACAGTTAAAAGGGATAAGCATGAAAAAAGTTGAGGGGATAATTTATGCCCGCACCGATCCACGCCACCGCCGCCACCGCCGCCGCCACCGAGGACGACCGCGGAGTGACGCCGGCTACGCCGCCGCCGATTCAAAACTGATCGGCGCACAGGTCTAGTTACAAGTCTGTAGTCTGAACAAAGCTTAAGGTTAATACCTCATAGACGGTAGTTGAATTCAATAAATAGACTAAAAATAAAGTTCGATAAGGGCATAGTTGTGCTGAAAGTTCTTACATATCCCAAGCTGCGATCGTGATAGAATTGAGACTGGGTCGCATTTTCTAATTACTTCTCCCGACAAAGTAGGCGAAATGGATCTTACAATCTACAGAAATCCTCCGAAAAGCTCGGTTCATCGATCAGTTATCAGATATATTTTTAAATGCGATTATTGTCAACCACGATCATAAAAATCAGTTGATGAACATCACAACCCTCCGCGCTACTTGCGCCCCTCCTGTGTCCCTTCTTATTAAGGAAGTTTTCACACCTTCTAGATGGTCTCAATTATTCCAAACGAAACCTGCCTTCAGTTTGTTCGCACAAAGCATTTCCCTGCTTTCACCGCCGTAGGCACAACAACTGTAAGTCACCTAGCTCGTCAAAGACTCATTCTTGGCGGCGGGTGGAACGATCGTCTTTTCTTGTTCCATTGTTGAAAGAAGGCGGTGCAGTTGGTGATGGTTGAAGGTGAGAAGAGTTTATTTTAATTTGAAGCAATGGTAGAACCAAGAATTTCCCGTCGAGTCAGCTCCGTTGGAGTAAGAGGGTTTTTTTCTCTCTCTTCATTCATGGCGAAGGTGTACGGTTTTAATCTTCCTAAAAATCTTAACACGGACACTGCCAGGAAGATTGTAAGGCGGTGGGTTGGTGGTGATGTGTGGGAAAAAGTCGAGGAACAAAGCCTGGCTTGAAAAGGCCGTAAAGCTGGCAGGTTAAGTGTTTTTCGTTGGGTGGGGAAAATAATGGAGGCCTCGAAGCGGGCGGAGAGAAAGTAAGTTTGAGTTTATGGAAGCGTGCTGCTTGTTTCCGTTGAAATCAAAAAAGGAGGTATGCAAAAATAAACTTAAAAGGGGGAACACGATGGCTCGAGCAGTAAACACTCAATAACGGTTGGAGGGGTGACTCAGTAAAACGACAGGTTTTAAGGGTCGTTTCTTTTCTCGTGAAATTAATTAAAACAAAGCACAACCTTAGAAACAATTCTGCACCACTGTGTTGGTAGGAGCTTGAGATCTAAAAGTGTGAATGCATCCGACCGAGTTGCAGTATTTATACTTTCTTCTTTTGCAGTCCTTATATAGTATGAAGGGGGGGTGGGGGTGGGGGGTTCCTTATAATTGAGCTGTTTGCTCTAATGAACCACCATTTTACTGTTGCTGCTGCTGCTCCAAACTAATTAGTTGATGTTTTAATAAATCTGCTCTCAACGCCGTTCGCCGTCCTGTGCTCAAGTTGGAGCCCGGGAGCCAAAAGCATCTGGTCCGTGGAAAAAAAAACTCAAAATAAATAGAAATTCACTTCATTGCTGCTTTCTCGCTTGCTTTCGGTTTATCCGACGCTCTCTGTTCAAGTGGTAAGTATATGACCGTACAATTAAACTGATCCCGGCCAGTCCCCGAAGGCAATTTTCTCTTGGAGATGTGCAATAGGGTGGACTTTTATAAACTGTCTAAAACTCGGTGCAGTCAATGGAAGGAAGGAATGAGTCTCGTTCGTATTCCGAGGACCGAGGCTATTCGACGATGCAAAATGGCATCGTTTCACATGGGAACAATGCCAGCATGTCAGCGGTGGCGACGACGGGCGAAACTGTGTCACAAAAGTGTCACAGTTTTCATTTTCCTCGGTGCAATTCTCGGTCCGTTTCGTTGCCAGAATGGTGATGATGTGGCATTCGGCTGCTACATCGATTGGGGTGCATCAGCGGTGGGGTTGGGAGGGGGTTATAATAGAGGTGATGAACTGAGTCGAGTAATTAAAGCTTGGAAAGGCAATCAAAGTGGACCCCGGCAGAGTGATGCAAGGATGAGATCCAAAAAAAAAGGTTGAACGCACAGAGTACTTCACAAAGTTTCTTCTTTTTTTTTGCATGGATGGAAAAAATGGAACAGCTACTTCAAAACGAAATAAAACGAAGAAAATCTTCAATGCTGGAAATCAGGAAGGCAAATGTGCAGGTGAAGCTTTTAAGTGTTTCAATGCTTGCTTGTTTACATTTATCCCAAAACTTAAGTAAAACTAAAACTTCGCATTAAATATGAATTATAGCTATGTGGAATTTCGAATTAAGGAATAATTGCGCTTCGATTTTAGGATATCATTTAAAGAACTGCGAACTAGAAAGCGGAAATGGAAATACATTTTTTTGGGGGGGAAATCACTTTTATTGCTCAGTATTTTTGTTCCTCTTGTTGGGGCCGTATTGCCACTGCAACCATTGATTTGATTTATTGTGGCGTGTCCGCTTTTTTATTTTATTTTTTTATTATCGCAATGGTAAGTTACTAAAGCTCGATTCAAAGTAAATCTGGACGCACGGTTTAATACACCACCGCGTCTCTGGTGATTGCAACAAACAACGTTTGACATGCATTTGTTGATGTTTCATTGACGAAGAAATTGGTGATTTTTTTTTCTCGATTGATCGACGCATCTCGAAATTACGGATCATGGAACTTGAGGAAAGAAAATTAATTGTGCACAAACATCTAGAGAATCCTTCGTGGTCTGCCTCAAAAATAGCAAAAGTATTAAAATTCCCAAAGTCAACGGTGTGTCTTGTAATCAAACGTTACAAGGATACTCTGAGCGTGGATAGAGCACAGCGCATCTATCATAAAAGTGGCACTAGGGACAAAGAGCTGAGGAGAAAGGTGTTGAGGTACGTGAAAGGCAACCCAGGTGTCTCCATACGTGATTTGGCAAAGAAATACGATTCCAACTTTTCCACCGTGCGTAACATCCTTTCAAGAGAAGGATATAAGTATTTTTGTGCCAGTAAACATCCGAATCGCTCCCTGAAACCAAATTTAGTGGCCAAAAAGCGAACACGATTGCTGTACGAACGAGTTTTGACGAAATTTGATGGCTGTATTTTAATGGATGATGTTTTGTCATCATTTGTTTATAATCCATGTCAAAGTGGATTATAAACAAATCTCCGGACAAAAATGTTACCTGGCAACTGGTCGTGAGGATGTTTCTTCCAGCTATAAATTTGTTTTTGCTGATAAGTTCGCTCGGAAACTAATGATTTGGCAAGGAATCCGCAGTTGTGACCTTAAAACCAAGGTTTTCATCACATCTCACACAATGACGTCGAAGGTTTACATTAAAGAGTGTCTGAAAAAGCGAATTTTACCCTTCATTCGGCAACACAAGACCAACGTTATGTTTTCGCCGGATCTAGGCAGCTGCCACTACTCTAAGGAGGTACTAGAATGGTATGCTGCAAACAATGTTAATTTCGTCGCCAAAGAGATTAATCCTCCGAATTGCCCTGAGTTCAGATCGATCGAAAAATATTGGGCAATTGTCAAGCGAAAACTTTGAAGATGCGGTAAAGAAGTGACAAATGCACAACAAATGCGTTTAAAGTGGAATAAGTTCGCCGGTACAGTGTCACCAGCGACTGTGCAGATCATGATGGCATCGATCATAAGTAAAGTGCGACAGCTCGTTCGAAACGTTAAAATGTAATAACACTATATTTATATGGTTTGAAAGATGATTAAATACCCTATTGTTTGACGTTTTGATCAACCGCGTTTGTTGTTTAATTCTTGAATTATGATTACTTGAATGCATCCAAATTTACTTTATTTAGAGTAACTACCACTACGGCAGTAGGCAATTTTCCCAAGCAGGTACTAAATTTGTACTGAAATGTACTACTTGATTGAGAGCAGCGTCCCAGACCTCACAGGGTTCAATGATGAGCCCCTTGTCAAGAAATCTGCATCGTTTATTAAATAGTGCAACACAGTCGCACATTAAATGCTGAGAGCTTTCACTCTCTAACCCACAAAAGCAAAATTTATCTTCATGAAGTTTACCGATGATTTTCAGGAGATATTTGCTTGAAAAATGTCCTGCTATCATACCAGTGTATGTACTCAAGTCGTGTTTTGAAAGTTTAAGTAACTTTTGCGTTAAGCTATGTCCATTTAGAATCCGGAATAATAAAATCATCCGTATCTCGGTAACGGATTGACGCACAAATAAGTTTAATACATCAAAACAAGGGTAATTCACAGTTCTTTAAGGAAACAATATCTATACAAGTCATTTCTCTTTGTTTCTAATGAAAATTAGCACTTCCTTCTTTATTCCTACCATCAAACGCTGCACACCTCCGGAGTCAACTTCTTTGGCACATTTGTTCCACATTTTGGTCATCTGAGTCGCGTCTCGAGCCTTTTTTCCACTTTTCTTAAGCTTCCGCTTCATTATTGCCCAAAATCTCTCGATGGGCCGGAACTGCGGGCAGTTGGGTGGATTTATGTTTTTATCGATAAAATCTACGTTATTATCGCAGTACCACTGAATGACTTCCCGGCTGTAGTGGCAACTCGCCAAATCTGGCCAAAATTTCACGGGAGCTTTATGGGCTTTAATGAAAGGTAGAACGCGGTTTTTGAGGCATTCTTCCTTGTACAGCTTCGAGTCCATCGTCTTATTCGTCACGAACACTTTGGTCTTTGCTCCGAAGCTGCATATCCCTTTGTCAAATCATCAGTTTTTTTTTTTTTTTTTGCAAATTTGTCCATAAAAGCAAACTTAAACTTCGCAGGAACATCTTCTCGTGCCGTCGCCATGTAGAACTTTTGGCCAGGAAGCTGTCCGAAATCTATTTTGACGTAGGTCTCATCGTCGATGAGCAGGCATCCTTGGTACTTCGTCAAAACCTGCTGGTACAATTTCCGAGCTCGAGTTTTGGTGACGAAACTTTCCTTCAACGTTCTGTTTGGTTGCTTGCTGGCTCGATAAGAACGATATCCTGCTCGCAAACGAATTCGAGCAGCAGCGTATTTTTGTGCGATTTCATTATCTGATAGTCGAGGGTTTGGTCTGACGGTTCTCAACACCTTCTGGTTCAGCTTGCGCTCTTTCGCTCCCTGAAACGTTTGAGCACATTTTTGCGATTTTTATTGCGGACCACGTTGGATTATCAACCTGGGTAAAGAATGTATTCGATGAAATTTGGACACACAAAATAGGTCGCCAAAAATTTTCCTTGAGCCCGATTCTTTTCAAACTTTCTGGAAATAGAGTACCAATAAATGGTTAAGTTTTGACATCATTGGTTTATTGAACCTCTTCTCCCAACCCAAATGCCCGCACCTTTGCCTTGACCCCTTTCATCAAATTTTGGGCAATGATAGGACCGACTTGCTTACTTACTGTTAACCACACTTTCTTTAGTTCAAGTTCATTTTCTATCAGTTTTGGAGTTTTAACGAGCTTTGCCTTCATGATTGCCCAAAATTTTTCAATTGGGCGAAGTTACGGAGTGTTTGGAGGGTTGACGTCTTTTGGTACAAAAACTACATTATTATCTTTGTACCAGTCTAAGACGGGCCGGGCATAGTGGCAAGATGCCAAATCCGGCCAAAACAGTGTCGGGCCATCGTGAGATCTCAAGAAGGGCAGAAGTCGTTTTTGGAGGCATTCGTCCTTGTAGATTTGTCCGTTGACGGTACCAAAGGTGATGAAGGGCTGACTCATTTTGCCACATCCGCAGATCGCTTGCCAGAGAAGGATTTTTTTGGCGAATTTCGACAGTTTCTTTTCCGTACACTCTCCTAAACGGCCAACTTAGAGGTGGCGACGTAGTGTTCCTGTCCTGGCATTTGTTTGGTGTCGGCTTCAATGTAGGTCTCATCGTCCATCACCATGCAGAACGGTTTTGTGAGCCACTCCCTGTACAGTTTTCTTGCACGAGTTTTGGCCACCGAGTTCTGTTTATCGCTCCGGTTCGGTGCCTTCTGGACCTTGTACACATGTAATCAAGAACGTTTCATTGTTTTCTGCACAAAACAAACTGCAGATTTTTTTTATCTTCTCAGCTTCCATCTGGACAGGTGAACAAACCTAGGTGAACAAACCGCTGTAAAAGAATTCTTGCAGCGGTCACTTTCCGTGCCGTTGCAACACAATAAGTGATTCCGGATTCTAACTGGACAGAACTTTATGAGAACGCCTAGCGGGTCTAATGAACATTTTGAATTGCCGGGTTTTGGAGGTAAGGAGTGTATCCAAAAGTAGTTATAAACATTCGATGCGTTATTACGCATAAACTACTGTATATATTTTTAGCGTGTAAGCGCCATTTGCTTTGTTTACATGTCAAAAATGATTATTCGGTTCATTCATTTCCGTTGATAAAGTTGTATTCAAAATGTCGCGAATTGAATTTGAGACTAAAAAGAAAATTCTGCACACTTGGTGCACCGAAAAGGGTGTTACTTACAACCAGATTGCGAAAAGAGTAAATGTTCACCCGGCAAGTGTAAAACGCATCATCGAAAAGTTTGGTAAGGAGTGCTCCCTCAAGAATTTACCAAGAAGTGGCCGGAAACCCGGCTCCAGCAACCCCGGTTTGGACCAAAAAGTTGTGGATTATATTCAACGGAACAAATCTGCCTCTACTCGCGATCTAGCCAAGAAGTTCAGGACCAGCATCGGAATGATTCAACGAATCAAGCGCAGGAATGACTTGAAGACGTACAAAAAGCAGAAAGTGCCCAAACAAACTCCGGAACAAAAGTCTCGTGCCAAAACCATGTTTTCATGCCTATTTTATTATTTGGAAGTTTATAACTACTTTTCGATACACTCCTTACTGCCCCATCGAAAATTGTTGAATGTGGCTAAATCAACTGTTACCAACGTATTAAAAGTGTTCGGTGAACGTTTGTAGACAGCCAGGAAAGCTGGATCGGGGGGAAATCGAAAGCTGGAGGCCACAGCGACGACAAAAAGAGTTGCCCGCTGTTTCGATCGGGACCCCAACCTCTCCGTCCGAGATGTCGCAAAGAAGCTGGGAGTGGCACCTTCAACCGTGGATAGAGCTTAAAAACGAGCTGGACTGTCGACTTACAAGAAAGTGGTGACTCCAAATCGCGACGATAAACAAAACACGTCGGCCAAAGTACGATCGCGAATGTTGTACACGACGATGCTGACAAAGTTTGATTGCACGTTACAGGACGATGAAACTTACGCCAAGGCAGACACTAAACAGCTTCCTGGACAGAAATTTTATATGGCAACCGGACGGGGAAAGGTGGCAGATAGTTTCTTGCCAAAGTTCGCGAAGAAATATCAGGTGTGGCAGGCCATTTGTACCTGTGGCTTGAAGAGCACCGTTTACATTGCGCACGGTCAACCAGGAAATTTATCTGAGCGAATGCCTACAAAAACATCTACTGCCTTTCCTGAAGCGACACAATTGTTCCGTTCTATTGTCTGTCGCATACGGAAGCACAACGAGCACTGATGGCTGATGACTCCAAGCCATGCCGGGCCCTTTGTATATAATGGCGTCGGGTACCATTGCAAGAAAGAAAAACGGTAACGTAAAGGCAATGCGAAACAAATTTAACAAAAGGGGACGGGCCTCAGTTGTTGCGCCAGTCGCCAGCTGGGAAATGGAATCATTAGTGTTCATTAGCGCGACAGTGCCACACGCTGTATGGTTTCGGAGGTTAAATTCGCATATTTTCAACTTAGGCAAAAGAAAAACGGCCCTTTTCAGGGCCAAAAACCTTATCCAAAGAGAGTTGAGATATGAACACACTTACTTCTGAAACTGCAAAACAATTAGACTAATTATTGGTCAGAAAAATTAGAGCTCACATTTGCTAACTACCAGCAATCAACCTAATCTATAATGTGCCACTAATCCATTATGTACCTATGTACAACTAGGAACTAAAACTAACCTAACCTACCCCCTACACTGAATATGTGTACACATGGAACGGCCTCCAGGACGCGGCTTGTCAAGCAACGTCATGTTGAGCCGGTGCGTGGTAATGAAATTGATGATAAGAAAAATTTAAATAAAATTTGGGGGGGTTGGGGGAAAAGGGGGTTTTTTGGGGGGGGGGGGGGGTTTGTTGGGGGGGGGGGGGGGGGGGGGGGGGGGGTGGGGGGGGGGGGGGGGGGGGGGGATGTGGTGTTTTTTATGGAGTGGGGAGGGGGGGGGGGGGGGGGGGGGGGGGGGGGGGGGGGGGTTCGGGGGGGGACCAGGGATGCTACGGATGTGTTTTTTTGAAACATCTGCAGATGCGGATGCGGATGCGGATGTTGAACCCTGACATCTGCAGATGCGGATGCGGATGCGGATGTGAGCAATAAAATTAGAAAAAGAATAAAATAAGCATAACGGAAGGTGTTTCCATGGTTTTATTAATAGAACATAACAGATAACGTTATTTTTAATATTCAAATTTAGTCAGAGGACAAATTATGCTTCAAGAAAAGCAGCTTAGCTGCTTTTTCCGCACTGAGACGAGTACGAAGTGAGTCATAGATTTGTCCAGCGCTGCTGAACAGTTGTTCACTGGGGATGCTAGCTGGAGGTGGAGACATATAACGTCTTACTAATTCACGGAGACTCTTATTCGTTCCAAGCCTGGCTTTCCACCAATCCAGAGGATTTTCTGAAATGTTTGCGCGCTTCTCTTTCAAATAATTTAAAAGTTCATTTTTCATCTTTTGCTCCTCGTCGATTGAAATGTTGTCTTCTTCGTCATCATCGCTTAGTGAATCCAGATACAGAAGCATATTTTGATGAAAAGTCGATCCTTTGCTCAGGTTTTGGCTAGTTGCAGGCTTTGGTGAGAGTTGTTTTGTGTCAGAGTCAGTGATAATCTTGCATTTCTTGGAAGTAGGTTCATTCAAATTTGTGCAACACAGCCGTACAATCTCAGCTTCAACTTTATCTTTCACGTCAGTAACAAAATATTTGTGTTTGTAACGTGGATCCAAATAAGTTGCAATCGTAAATAAAAATGAATTTTCTAAATTCATGAATTTTTGGCTCATGCTTTCTCTGATTGTTGATGCTACCGTATAAGGCAAGCTGTCCTTCTTCAAATCATTAACTATCCTGTCCAAGTTTTTTGTCAGTGTGAAAACAATAGGAATCACTGAAGAAATACAAGCAGATGAACTGCTCAGCTCACGAGTTGCTTCCTCAAATGGTGCCATAATAAGTACACAATCCTCCATTATTTTCCACTCATCGGCTGAGATGCTCGGCAAAGACTTTTGACTTGAGTAAAGACACAATGAATCTCTGATTTCCAGGAATCTTTGAAGCATCGCTAGAGTGCTGTTCCAGCGAGTAGGGCAGTCTTGGAATATTTTCAAAACCTGTTGATAAAACAATAATCAGATCATAGAGCAATTTTGAAGATTGTATATTCACAAACCGGATGATTCAATCGCTCTTGGATACTATGCAAATCATTTTGAGCAATTGTTGAATGATTGAAATGAGTAACAATCTTTTTACATTTCTCAATCAGATCAATAAGATCTTGATGAGACTTCAGTCCATTTCGTATGCATATTTGTAGTTTGTGTGCAGTACAGTCTACATCATCGAATGAGGAAAGTTTCATTGCTCTTTTCATATTTGATGCTGCATCGCGTATCATGCAATGTACTTCGGATGTCGATATTTTCCATTCATCTAACATCGTTTTAAACTTCTCCGAAATGACATCTCCTGAAAACGGTCAAATTATACTTTGTATAATTTTTATAACATTTGCATTTGCATAATTGCCTAATTGATTATTTCCTAATTTTCAAATCAGAAATATTATTTGGCAAAAAAATGTATAATTTAGAAAATTGAACAAAATTCTAACAAAAACTTTTTCGAGAAAAATGAGTGTAAAAAGTTTATGGATTTAATTAAATTTCATGTTGACATATCCATTTTAATAGCAGTCAATTTATCAAGATCGCCCTCGTATGAAAATGAAGCAAATAAACACAAGTGAGTTAAATAATCTCGCTTACCTGTATGCCTTCCATCAAAAGTTTCGCATTTGAGAACAACCATCACTCGATCCAAGTTATCCATAATTCCATCACATGTCAAACTTAAAAGCGAAACATTTGCACTGGGGTCTGACCAAATATCTGTCGTGAATGACTTATAGTTTATTCTATCAACCATTTCACGAATTTTGTCTGCCAATCTTTCGTATAGGGTGTTACATACGTAATCTGAGAAAAACACTCTTCCATTTAAATGATACTGCGGGGCTATGTGCTGCATTAATCTTCGGAAACCAATTCCCTCGACGAAATTGAACGGCAAATCTTGTACAGCTATCATTTCACCAACTAACTTATCGATCTCTTTTGCCTTAGGATCATTTTTATCCCATTTTTGAGACCGCTGCAAAGATTCGGTTAGGGTTAACTGTTTTTTCGATTCCTGAAGTGGTGTTAAAGTAGTATTTTTCACAGGCACTTTATTTTCTTCAACTTTTTGGAACAATTTGTATTTTTCAGGATGCACTGCATGTAGGTGGTTCTTTAAGGATGTAGTAGTACGCCCTTTCCTCGAATACACTTTTGCACAAATGTTGCACTTCGCACTATCAACATCAACCGCGGAAAAGTAATCCCAAATGGTGCTTCTTGTTGGCGGGGCCATGTTCACTTTAGCTTTTCACAAAACAATTACAATATCAATAAACAAATCCGACCGAGCAATTTCAATTTCGATTTCACGGAGTCCACAAATGCAAACCGATAGCGCACAACGTTGCGGGAACAAAAGAAAACGACAGACATCCGTAAATGAAGTGCGACCTGGACTGGCTCAACTTCGTGCTATTCCGCTTTCTCTTTTGTAGATAGGTAGAAGACAACAAGTGCCATACAAGTGCGAGCAAGCGAGAAACAGATTTAAAAAATAAGAAAGAATCTCTTGACTTTTCCCTCTTTTTCGCATATGACAAGTGGATTCCCAGTGCAAAAACTATGGAAGCAAGCTATACACTGAGAGTTTCGCGAGTAACGACACGTAGAGAAATGTTACTGTTTTTTTTAATATTCGCTTGCATCCGCATGAATCAATGCGGATGCGGATGCGAATGCGGATATTAAAATTGATGCGGATGTTCCGCATTTACGGATGCGGATGCGGATATCCGTAACAACCCTAGTATGGACCAAACAGAGCGTGGCTCAAATATGATGTAATATTCGACCAATAGCTCTGTGCGTTTAGACATTTTTCTTTAAGTACTTTTTAATTTAAAAAAAAAAAAAAAATAATTAAATAAATAACAGGGATCCAGCTTGGATATTCTACCTTTTGAATGAAATACTTATCGTAAAAATTCTGTGGCCCAGAGAAGAGAAATTATCGTTCAAAATCTCCAATCCTGCGTAACGCGGTCGATTTCAGAAATTTTTGAACGGCGCCCCTATACACACGCAAAAAAATCGCAGTAGAAACTAACATTTCAAGGGTTAAATTAAGCGCAAACACCAAAAATTTTCACCTGAATATAAATGCGTTTGATTTTACCATGCCTGCGATTAGATCGACCATGGTGCGGTTGATATCAATATGAGGTTTGTCAAATATACCACATATGTTGAAGGTTGTACCAAACGTAGTAAATTTTACGGAAATTTCATGGTAGTTTTGAAAACAGCTATAGTCGGGTAAAATGGTAGTTTTTACTACAAGATTTTTATCTGTGCAGGAATAGAAAATAGAGACATAACGTACGTCAAAAAACGGCAACATTGTTCAATGCTTAACTTTTTATCGCTCTACCTGTTGCTAGGGTTTGTTTACTCCGTTTATTGATGTCAACTGTCCACTAATAATCAATGAAATTTTTTGATTCTTATACGTTAGGTGCAACATGGTGCAACAGGCAATAGGCATCGAATGAGGTAAACGCTGTTTCAAGTACGTTATATAGGAATTCCTCTTTTTTTCGTAGGAGAAACTTTAACAAGGAATCTGGTGATCATGATGATGGAAACGATGTCAGTTGCATAACGTATTTTATTGAATTTTATTGAAGCATACTCGATAGTTTTCCAAACACAAGCTATTCAGCATTGTGCACCATCGTCCCCGAACTGAAAACAAAATCTGTCGAAGAATTTCCCCTCTGCAGTGCACCGGAAACTCCTCGCATTGCCCCAGTGGCCGTAGCATGGATCTACCGTATGTGCTGCGCTGCGGATTGCATTGTTCAAATATCGGAAATTATTTCCGGGATCTGCAATATCCTTTTACTGTTGCTGCTGCTGCTTCTGTAGTCTATCGTGTAGGAAAATTGTATGTTATGGTTTAAATGAGATTCTTCGAGGGGATACACAAATTGCTTTGAACTTCATTCCAACTGGGTTCTGAACCCAGGACGTGTTCATTTCACGCACCGCATCATCGTGGCTTCCCGACCAATTTAAACCCATTTTTTTGTCACCCAAAAATTAATAAATTTCACGCATTGTCCTCGCTCGCAACTGCGAGCTTTAACCATTGTTATGGCAAATTATATTTTATGACTACTTTCCAATATTCGTCGATTGTTATCCGCCTCCCACACCCAACCTCCCCGATGACGCCGCACAAAACAGGGGTAATCGTCGTGCGGCCGGGTCCTTGGCACATAAATTCATATACATGAACACTTTTTTTTATTATATCATTTCCGACTCAATTACTGTAATTTTCGCTCCATTGTTGAAACCCGCCGTAATCGATAACTGATCCATTCTGTTCTGCTTTGTTGGGAAGGCGGTGTGCTGAAAATGAGGGACCCAGACCGACCTAAATACAACTCGAGGGGGTGCAAACGTCGCCGAGGGGTCAAATAACGAGGTGTGAAATAAAATATGGTTATCTTGTGACATCCCTTTCAATCGGCTGTGCTGTGTGTCGAAATGCTACCTACCCCAGGGGAGAGGGCGTTGTAAAAAAAAAAAAAAAACACAAAGAAGACTTGGATTATGGGCTGGGGAGGCCCCCGGAGGGGAAGCATTTCAAACAACTACTACGAATATGTTTTACAGCTTTGTGTTGTTCTTCTATTCGGTAGGTGAGAGTCCAAACCGGTCCGGAAGGGGTGAAATTCGAGCGGAGAAAACAAGGGAAAGGTACCCGACAAAGTTAGTGATTTATTTGTTTATTGGAGTTCAACTTTGTGTCCGGAATAAATAAAATATAGCTGCAATTCGACAGTTTAAGGATTGATTTGGTCGTTCTGGTGTTTGCACAGGAATATGGCGTTGTTCCGTCGGCATGATGCAAGGTGTTGATTTTTCGTGCTCGAAAGGACGTTGGGAAATGAGTTTGAATCAGATTTTTTCGAAAGTGTTTAAATACTATGTGTGTTATGGATCGCATGTTCCACGGAACAGTAAATTGAATAAGTTAGTAACTCGACAAATACGCGAGGTTACCTTTTTGTTGTTATATTTTCAATTTCTTGCGAGCTCAAGCCATTATTTCGGCAAAAGTTTACTAAGCGCTTAACATTGCAAGTAACACAGTTCACTGTCAAAGCTTTTATTCTTGTAGATAGAAAAATAAAATATAACACAAGCTTGCCGAATTGAGAAAACTTGTATGTTTTAGAAGATCACTTTTATCCGACTCTTCCATTTCGATAGATGTGCTGAATTAAAAGGCGAAGTATCAGTTTTCCTTGCAACTTTTTCAAAAAATTTCAATTTTTTAGGTTTCTATGTTCAAAGCAATCGCAAAATTTGTACTTCATGGTGATTTATTTTGAAAATCAGTCGATCTCAAGTGCACTGCCGGACAAGTTGAATTTTAAATCAAACATAAACAACACTCTAAACCTGAGCACGAACAATTTCAGCGTTTTTAATCAATTTTAAACGAACTCAAAAACAAATAAAATGTTTTTAAAGCTGTAATAAATGTAATTGTGTTTTGCCTGGTCGGAATTAAAGCTTAATGTGTGCTCCAAGGCAAGGTGACTCTAATATCTCAGGTGGTATATTTTCTTCAGTTGGTAGGGAAGACGGGTGGAGTAGCGGGGTAGCAAATGAGATTTAGCAGTGGAGCGAAAGAGTAAGTCCAGGCGCCCACTGATGTGGCGGAGGTGTGGTATCACATACCACACTCTTAAAAATAATGAATATTACGAGTGATGTAATCCTTGTTGCACTTAAATTTTTAAAGACTCAATCATAAATATGACTCAATCGTATGCTTAGTTCAATTTCTTGTTAAATGCTAACATGAACCCCAAAATAATAAATACTTTCACACTCAAAATCACGTTCCGGATGCTACAATTTACAACAGCTTTTAGAATATAGTTGAAAACCTCAAATCCATGTTCGTAATGCGTTAAAACATACCCACTAGACTAAATACTGAGATTTGAAAGCCTGAAATTTACATGATCGTTGTGTTTGGTTTTTATAACAACATCAGACCTATTTCGAATGCAGTCGGTTTTACGCGTCACGACCAAGGTTCAAGTTAAAATTTGTTCTCTTCCGTGATAAATTTTAAAACGAGTTTAGTCGTAATGTTTAACAGATAAAATTTCATTTCACGTAATTGTAATGCCTGCAAATTAAAGATGCATACTTGCAAACTAAAAACGCAGTGTAGCACGAGTTAATTTGCTTATGACATTCATCAATCTGCACATGGCGACAACTTCTAGAATCCTTAAAATATTGTTGGCGATGGCCAACGACCAGGAATTGCACTAATAAAATTTAAATATTCTTATTTTGGAGATGAATTAAGGCGGACACCTCGCAATTGGAAATGAAAAAATAAAATTTATCCTACAGATTAGATTAGATTAGATTGAGCTAATTTTTACCACTACAATGCATGACCTTGAAGTACTTTTTGTTTTATTAAATTTGATTACCGAATATTTAATTGACTTGACGGTAACTAGAACAAGTTCCTAGCCAATCGAACAATCGAAGCGGCAAAATCAAAATTAGAGCCGAGTTCCAAACCTTTTTGGAAACTCTCCAAAATTTTAAAGAAACCTCAAAAGCCTATTCCAGCGCTCAAAGAAGGTGATAAAATATTGCTAACAAATGTGGAAAAAGCTCAAAAACTTGCTGAGCAGTTTGAGGGTTCCCATAATTTCAGTTTGGGTCTTACTAGTCCTATTGAGAATCAGGTTTCTCTTGATTATCTGAATATTTCCTCAAGGGAAAATATTTTTGATGAATCCTGGGGTACTGATTTGGATGAAGTAAAAACTATAACTAAAAAGTTAAAAAATATGAAGGCTCCTGGTGATGATGGAATTTTCTATATACTCATCAAAAAACTCCCAGTAAGTACCTTGTCTTTCATGGTAAAATTATTTAATAAATGTTTTCATTTGTCATACTTTCCTGGCAAATGGAAAAATGCCAAAGTTGTTCCAATTTTGAAGCCTGAGAAAAATCCAGCTGAAGCTTCTAGCTACAGACCAATAAGTTTACTTCCTTCAATCAGTAAACTTTTTGAAAAGCTAATTTTGAATAGAATGATGCTTCACATCAATACAAACTCAATTTTTGCAGATGAGCAATTTGGATTTCGCCATGGCCATTCAACTACTCATCAACTTTTGAGAGTTACTAATTTAATTCGTTCAAACAAATCTGAAGGCTGCTCAACTGGAGTTGCTCTTCTAGACATAGAAAAAGCATTCGACAGTGTTTGGCATGAAGGTTTGATTGCTAAATTGAAAAACTTTAATTTTCCGCTCTATATTATAAAATTAATTCAAAATTATTTAACTGACAGAACTCTGCAGGTAAATTATCAGAATTCCAAATCTGATCGACTACCTGTTAGAGCTGGAGTTCCTCAGGGTAGCATTCTTGGGCCGATACTATACCTATAACATTTTTACTTCCGACCTCCCTGATTTGCCTCAGGGTTGTCAGAAATCCTTGTTTGCTGATGACACAGGCATCTCCGCTAAAGGAAGAAGTCTTCGTGTCATTCGCAGGAGACTGCAGAAAAGTTTGGACATTTTCTCTTCTTATTTACAGAAATGGAAGATTTCTCCCAACGCTTCCAAAACTCAACTAATAATATTCCCACATAAACCTAGAGCTTCTTTTTTGAAACCTAGTAGTAATCACATCGTTACTATGGGCGGTGTTCCAATTTCCTGGTGAAGCGAAGTGAAATACCTTGGTCTATTACTTGATCAAAAATTAAATTTTAAAAATCACATTGAAGGCATTCAAGCCAAATGTAATAAATATATAAAATGTTTATATCCTCTTATAAACAGAAAATCAAAACTATGTCTGAAGAACAAACTACTGATATTTAAACAAATTTTTAGACCGGCCATGCTTTATGCTGTTCCAATATGGTCTAGTTGTTGTGCTACTAGGAAAAAATCACTTCAAAGGATTCAGAACAAAGTTCTGAAAATGATTTTGAAGCTGCCACCCTGGTTCAGTACTATTGAATTACATAGCATTTCGAATGTTGAGACTTTAGAACAAATGTCCAACAAAATAATTAAAAATTTCAGACAAAAATCGTTGCAATCTTCTATGTTGCAATCTTCTATTGCAATGATTAATTCCCTTTACGCTTAGTTAAGATTAATGTTAGTTTGTTTTTTTTTTAGTTTTAAGAACAATCGAAGCGGGCATCACGAAGCATTCGTTTTTGCATTATTAGTAGCGGCACTTGTAAACTAGCATTTTGTGTTCCTCTGCTCATTTTTACGTCATGACATATAAGCTATCATTTTGAGTTTTTATGTTGTAAATTTAAGAACAGACACAATTTTTGGTGTTACGGGCCGCTCCTTTTATGTGCATCCAAGAAGATTTAAATTTACATGATATTTTCTAAGAGTGCATGTCAAAATATCGAGTCAAAATTTTGGGGCGTGCTAGCAGATGCCGCACCTCCGCCACATCAGTGCACATTGGTCCGAAGGGGCGATTTTCAGGAATAAAATAAAAAGTGCACTTAGATGATGTGTAATCAAATTGGTATCTTCAAAGAAGTTTTTGGTAAGATTAAGGCGTATCTGATAAAGGAGTCGTCCATAAACTGCGTTCATCGGGGCACGATTTATTTTTTTTATCTTTTTTGTGTGACGCTCTAGGCTTTCGAAACATTCTACAACATTGTAGAACTCACAATTTTCATAAACTTTTCAGAAAACACCAACTTGCTATCTTGTATTTTTTATTGAGATATGAAGCATTTTTTATGGAAACACCTTTCAAATCGACTTTTTAGCTCTAACTTTTTTCTTTGATTTTTCCTCGGTCTACTATGTTCTAAAAAGTTGTTCTTTCTAAAACTGAAATGATACAAGCGTTTTGTTGTTCAAAATATGCCATTTTCCAAGGGTTATATCTCAAAATGGTGCAAACATTTTGAAAATAAAATTCCGTGACATGATGGTAAATGTTTCACTGAACATTTTAATGTTTTAATATATGGGGGGGTAATTGATAATTACTAGGTGGGCATAAATCAAAGAAGAGTGGTTTTCGATGAAAATACAGTCTTCTATGAGCTTTTCAATTGTAATTTCTTACTTTGAGTTTTCCGCGGCATTCTATGGTGAAGAAAGTTTTTCCTTTCACTGAAACACACAAACTTTTGGATGATGGCAGTACTCTAACCTTTAAGTATGAAAAGATACAGGCATTTTTTTTTATTGAAGCATACTGTTTTCAACAATAACAATAAAGGGAGGTGACATGCGACATACTATGTGTTGAGGAAATCAAGTAAGCCATGGAATCCAAGGAAGAGAAAATAATTCACTATCCTAACAACCGTTGCTGATTACGGTAATAAAAAACAATAATTATCAATCGGAAAAGTGTTTAAAGAAAACTTCAAGCCGAAGAAATAAGCAGCTAGAAAAGGACGAAATCGACTTGCAAGCAAACCATCTGAACAATTGGTCCTCTGCCCAGGTGAGTTCCCTTTCGGGCCAAAGCCTAGGTGATACTGAACACTATGATTGGGAATGATTTTTTCTATAGAAATGTCCATCACAATCTCGGAATTAGTTGAAATTTTGATGCAAGGAAAGGGTGTAACTGACCTTTTGGAGCATATTTTAAGAAAATGTTCTCGCAGTGAGATGAATATTACGGAAGTTAAGAAAAAGATTACCAGATTTGTTTCCAAATTCAACAATTTGTGAAAGAAGAGCAATCGGCATCAAGAACGGTTTGAAACAACGAACTCAAATTGGTTACTTCAAACGATGCGTCTAAAAACCACCCTAACTACCAGAAGCACTGATTTAAACTCATCAATGTTACGCACAGATACTCGGAAGTTCGATACTACTGATGAAATTAAGGCATTTGATATTATTTTATTGTATTATTACCGTACCTCTCAGTTCTTGGAAGATTTTGCTATCCAATTAAGTCTTCAGTTTTTCCATATTATACGCGTTTTCGTGGACTGGATTCCGACGCGAAGTTTATTTTTTATTTTTCGAACAACGCACTTTTAACTATACAAAGCGAGCCAGGAGAATGCTAAGATATTTTTTACTTATTAATGAGGAGAAAAATACCCATCTTTTGGTATCTCATTGAAACTAAAAAATGGGTAGTTATTATGCACTATTTTAATTTTAAAAGTATCCATTTTTTGACAGCTTCATATACTATCGAAAAATGTGTACATTTTTACCTATTAATGGTTACTGGCCGGTTACCAATGACGTTTATATAAGGTCCGGCCCAAAGAGCTTGCATGTATTAGTGAAATGATGAAACATGTAGTAATATTAGTGTCCCATGATAGTGTTTTTGTATCGCATAGCAAATCATCGAAGGTCATCGAAGTGGTGACGTCAATCTCCTTGTTTAAGTTCGGTTTGCCTAAACAAAGTGATCAATATTTTGATTTTTTCCAAATAATGTGTCCTCTATCCACTTGAATTAATAGAGTAATAGTTCGATGTGCAGTAAAAAAGTGTGCCGTAACAAGTTACGGTATTAACAACAATAGCCTTTCCGTAAAATTACACGCACTTCCGAAGGATGAAGTTCGAAGAAGAAAGTGGTTGTTGTTTTGTGGTCAGCAGAGGAACAAATCACTTTTTATTTGTTCCAATCATTTTTCAAAAGGCGATTTTTATAACATGCATGATCCAGACATAAAACGACGCAACCTTAAACGAGATGGTAAGTTAATTCTTCTTGTTTTCTTAAACAACATTACATTTAGTATCCTTCGTTCATTTTAGGCTGTTCCATCAATCTGGAATCCGACTCTCGATCCAGGAAATTTATCGGAACGTGCAAAGCGTATGGAAAAAAAGTCTCGCTCAGAGCTGGTAAACCAATTGTTGGAACAGTCCGAAAAGGAAACTGTAGAATGTAAAAAAATACCACATTGCATGGAAGAAATTCTTATGCGGAATCCAGAATTTCGTGCTGCAAGTGACTCGAATATCTCTGAGCAAAATAAGCAATGCCATCAAGAGTCATCAAACGGAATCCGAAACGATGACATTACGGAATCGGACTTCTTTTCATGCATGGCCGATGAAGATCCGGAGTATAATATTAAATTGCTTTGTGATGCTATCACTGGAGCTGAACCTTATAAACAACAACAACACGATGTACTCCAGCAAATAAAACCTGCATCAGGTGTGGATGGCGGATTAACCTCGAGCTTGTCATCGAATTCGACTTTTAAACCCATATTTGAGTCCATGGTTTATATCACTAGGATAAATGATGAATGAAATATCAAACGAGGAACAGTAAAACGACTGCGCTCCTTAATCGCGCACCAACGTCAAACAATCAAAAATCTACGAATGCAGATATAATAACACACTATAACTTTTAAATACATTAAATTGAGCACACAATGCGACATGATTCTCTTCATCATAGTTTTTTGTTGTTGACTAATTAGTCTTGGCCATAAGATGCACTTTTATACAAAGAATCTTGTTGGTAATTTTATACCCGATAGTTTTGAGAAAAAAAACCCATGGTGAAGTGAATCAAAATGCCGGAAATAAGATACGTCTCCCTATGTAGCTCAGAATAGTTTATTTCCTTTATAGCTCAGAGGACGAGATTCCCAAATCAAAAGACTGAATGCAACAATACGACAGAATGATAAATGTATCAAACATTTCACAAACAACAACGCAACACTGCGAAAAGCTTGCCACGAAATGCAGGACGTTCCAGAATGTGTGATTCAGAATCGAATCCGATCATCATTCCTGAATATCTTTTCATTGAATCAAACAAACTTAATGTTAGGTTTGAAAAAGAAAGGGGGGAGAAAAGAGTTGGAAAGGTTTTTTTTGGGGGAAGTGATGGTAGAAAAAAAAAAAAGGGAGGGAGATAGACTAAATTTTCTTTTTTTTAATTTTGACAAGGGGGGGGGGGGGGGAAAAAAAAAAAAATGGGGGGGGGGGGGGGGGGGGGGAAAAAAAGGGGGGGGGGGGGGGGGGGGGGGGGGGGGGGGGGGGGGGGGGGGAGGGGGGGGGGGGGGAGGGGAAAAAGGCCCAAGTAACAATTTAAGTTTTATTCCAGCCGTACAGCACTCCTCCCGGCTTTGTTGATGAAACTACATTCAAAACTGTTTTGTCTACCAACTCCTCCTCTATACTTCTTTAAAGCCAAAATTTATACAAAGTGGCCCACTCTATAGACGGTTGTGAAAACCAGTCAATAAAACCTTTATAAGACCGTAATGATTTTGAAAATGTTCTAGTGGAAGATGTTATGACCACTTGAGAACCTTTATAAAACCTATTGGCTGCCATGAAAACCAGCATACGGCCAAATGGCCACAGCTGTCAAACTTCACTGTAATATCGTGGTGGGTATTTGTTGTTCTTCTTTGTTCGATTCTCTGCTCTTCTGATTTATTTTACAGTAAATATTATCTGAAAAGAAAGCTCGAGCGTTGGGGGAAATTTTGTTTGATAGCAAAATATCAAATCAAATTAATCTTTTAACAGCATATAATGCTCCAAATCATATGCGCATTTAAATTTATGGTGAACATTGGTACGATAAGAGCCCAAAATTAATGCGCCTCGGAAATTATGCGAGTTGCCAACAACAAATCCAAAATTAAAACAAATATATTCGATTAATTTATCATGAATTAATGGATAATTGATGGAAATCAAAAAACAAATCTAACAGAATGCAGAAATCGGTCTTCGATCTATAATTCATTTGCATTACATTGAAAATTTAATGCATTTATGTTTCCAAATATCAATTATTTTTTAAATTTCAATATGGCGATTGGAAAAAATCACAGTTTTACCAAAATGCCAATTTAACTTCGCAATGGCTACTACAAAACTGTTTGGTTATGTTTTTTGCTGTTTTAAAACCACATTAAAGCTAACATAAGTTTTTATTTGTTTCCCACAGATGGCGTTTCGTTTTTAGAGCACCTGTCAGAAACAAGAAAAATCAGCGATTCCAATTTTAAAAACTAGGTGGCAGTGCATTCACAATGAATAGCGACCGTAGTTGTAGCATTTATTATCAATCATTACAAGAATATGCATCTTCTGAAGACTATGTATCTACTGTTCTTACGACTAGGATAAATTTAAAACAATTTGTTAATAAAAGTATTAATAAGCAGCTAAATATGTCCAAAAAAAAAGCGATCGCGTAAAGGGAATATTAGAATTATACTATTGATTAGCTATAATCGAAAACTGTCCGGTAAAAGCCGCTATCACTGAATTTTGTTGCCGTCAGTGACAACATGGCTATGCATAAATACAATTAAGCTTTGTGACGTTCATTACACGCACACTATCGTGTCTATCGTCATGTAAAAATGGATTGCTTTCCCACAGCAACCTAAAAGTTTGCTTACTATTTTTAATCTTTTTGACAGCTGTTTGTTTTGTTTTCATCCAACGCACTGCCACATTTCCAGAAAATACATTACCACGCTCAGGACGTGATAAACTATTAGCAGCGCAGTGAACAACATAAAATTGTTGTGGTGAAATTATTATCAAAATTGTTTACACGATGGAGCGTTGGAAAAAAATTAGAGCATCTGGTACTTTTAAGCGGAACGTTAAAAAGAACTTCAACAAAATCTTGAACATGAGTCCGCATTTGTTTAAGGATTTGTTAGAATCGGAATCTCCCGGAAGTAGTTCCAACCCAAACAGTAGCAAGGATTCAAATATTCCAGGGCATTCCACGCATACTTCAAAAATCATTCCACAAGCTGTGCCCATCTGCATCGACCCGGAAGTATCTGAACAGTGGAACACATCTGATGATGAGGACGAATACTCTTACCCGGAGCCGGAAGATGAAACATTCGCCAACCTGCGCTTGTTGGCAGATCTACAATCATGGGCAGTCAAAAATAATATTCGACAGTCTGCGTTGAAAGAGCTTCTATCGATTTTGAACGCTCGGCTATCGGATGTCTTGCCAAGAGATCCAAGAACATTGTTAAGAACGACCCAATCTGTGGAGCTTATTCAAATGGAGAATGGAAAATACTGGCACCAAGGTGTTAAAACTTGCATTGAAAGGGTATTTTCGGAAATCACGGAACCAATTTCCATTTCATTGAAGGTTAACATCGATGGTCTACCTGTTTATAAAAGTTCAAAAGATGAATTTTGGCCAATATTGATGAATATTGAGGAGTTTCCCATGGTTGAACCAATGGTTATCGGAATTTATGAGGGCAAGCAAAAACCATCAAACATTGTATCCTTCTTGACGCCTTTTGTTGATGAAATGGTGAAAGTATGCCAGGAAGGTATCATTATTAATGACCAAAAAGTAACGGTGTCAATTAGGTGTTTCGTTTGTGATTCCCCTGCAAGAGCTTTTATCAAAGGTAAGTTTGTATTTTCAATCAAACCTACGTAAAACTCATCCACCTGCGGAACCCAGTTATGATAATCTGAAATTTACGTAAGTATTTACGCGATTTCCATGTACAATCAGATATCTACGTGGTAATCACGTAAACCCTACGTGAATCTCATGTAATCATTACTGTGTTTTGCAGGTGAACGAGATTCAGAGTTGTAACATAATACAGTATCTACAAGGAAAATGTTATCAAGATAGCCTTGTATCATGTTACAGAGCTGTAATCTGAGTATGTAGTATGCCGGTCAGACTACGGAGCTGTAACATGTTACAAGGCTATCTTGATGACATTGTGCTTGTTGATAGTTTTTTGACAACCCTTGTAACCCTTGTAACTCTTTAGTCTAGTGAGCACCTAAAACGCTTGCCACAATGACCAGTTATAACATGTTATAAGCCTATCTTGATGAGATTCCTCTTGTTGATAATTAGTATAACATGTTATAACTCAGCAGTCTGAACAAGGCATAAGACTCCCAATCACCCTTAAAATGCTACGTCATTTTCTGTAAAACGCAGTTCAGCTAAAACCCTAAGACGCAAATTTGTCATTTCAGGAACTGCCTACTTCAATGCCCAAAACGGCTGTCAAAAATGCACCACTACCGGAGAATACTCTTATGTATCTCATGCTAACTTTTTTCCTAAGGCAGGGTGCCCGTTAAGGAATGATGCTGACTTCCGAAACAAAATGTATGGTACCCACCACAAGTACGACACTCCACTCTTGAGACTCAACATAGATATGGTGAAGGATTTCCCAATAGGAGACTCCCTTCATCTGATAGATTTGGGGATCATGAAAAAGCTGTTGCTGGGATGGCGTGACGGAAAATTTGGCAGCATGAATACAAAATGGCCAGCCAGTGTTGTCACCAACCTATCGAAGAGACTATTGCAGCTAAAAATGCCACGTGAAATTCATCGGTCGCTTCGAGGACTGGATTGCATAGGGCATTGGAAAGGTTTAGAGTTCCGTACCTTTTTACAATATGTTTCTATTGTTGTTCTAAAACCAATCCTTTCCCCAGATGTGTATGAGCATTTTCTTTCCTTTTTTTGTGCAGTAACCATTTGTTCTACGGAAAGCCATTCTAAATTGTTAAATTTGGCTAACGTGATGCTCATGCACTTCCTTGATTACTTTAAAGATTTTTACGGACAAGACTATGTTTCAAGTAATGTGCATAATCTATGCCATCTGGTAGACGATGTCAAACGATTTGGAATTTTGCCGAAATTCAGCGCGTATCCATTTGAGAACAAACTATTCCAAATCAAGAACCTTATTCGATCTGGTAGAAATCCACTTTCGCAAATAGCAAAACGGCTTAGTGAAATGAACCAAATTTCAAAAAACGTCAATCTGAGGAAGGATAGAAGAAACTTGCCTCCTGTACTGAAAAAGGAATTAGTTGATTTTGAAGTAAATGACAATCTACCATTCCTGGATGACGAAATAAGAGCTTATGGTCAAATTGAATTACATGATTTTTCACTTAGCAGGGACTTTGCAAACGAATGGTTTTTGACCAAATCAAACGAAGTTGTCGCTATGAACATCGCCTTCAAGAACCGCAGTGATGAAATAATAATCAAAGGTAGCTGCTTGCAGCGACTAGATTTGTTTTTCATCACTCCTATTCGATCGAGTGTATTGTATATATATCGATCACTGCGCTCAGAACGCAAAGTCAAGTTTTATAATTTGAGTGATATTAAGTGTAAAATGGTGGCCATTCCAATAGATGATTCGAAGGATACAGTTTTTATTCCATTGCTTCATACTCTGTTTCATTAACTATCAAAAGAAATAAAATTTTAGCTTAATCTCAAACTTTTTCTTCACCATCACTTAGCAAAACGAATCCTCTTGCAAACTATACCCAATGATATCCCGATTAGGTGAGTAAGCAGCTGTTATCGTGAATAAAGTTTCGCCAATCCAATGTCTTCCCGTAGCACCCGTAGAACTGGCGTCTGAAGGTCTGAATTGCCTCTTAGCATAGTCGCTTCTTATCCACGGTTCTGATGATCCACAATCAAATAAATTATCTAGAAACGAAACAAAAAAAGAAAAACATCAGTAAACTTTCTGCCGAGTTACACAATAATTCAACCTATCAAACAATAATTCTCGGAAACTTTTTCAAACAGACGTATGTCATTTTGTAAACAAAGAGGGGAAGTAAGATTCAAAAGTAAATTTCTCGAAATTCTCAGTACCCTCACATAAAGTAGCATCACAATCATGTAAAGCAATGTTATTCCGTGTGTTGGTGGCCCAAGTTTGCATGAAAGTGCTAAGGGTTTCGAGAAATTTACGTTTGAATCTTACTTCCCCTCTTTGTTTACAAAATGACATACGTCTGTTTGAAAAAGTACCCGAGAATTCTCGGCCCCATCAACTTTAGGAAACAAACCCTTTAAAGGTCCGTTACTCACGAAGCGCAAGCCCCTCAAACAAATTAATGTCATCATCGGACAGGGAAAAATCAATCATTTCCCTACACAATGATGACATTGATTTGCGTGGGAGGCCTGCGCTTCGTGAGTAATGGACCTTTAAATGGTTTATTTGCAAAAGTTGATGTGACAATTATGATTTACCGAAACTTACCGGGTCTAAGGTTTCGCTGCATGTGTGGCATCATTTGAACAAAATTCAGGCAATTCCCGTCGGGGTTTCCAGCTGAAGCAAACTTCGGACAGATGACGAAACAGGAGCCAATTTCTGGAGCATTGGAAGGGCAGAATTGAGTGTGGAAACAGCCTTTTGTACCTGTTATTGTCCTTGAAGTGACAGTAGCCTTGCTATTCGATGATGTTACGGAAGAAATGCTGTAGAGCAGGTATTTCAATGGTGCTGTATCACGGCTTATGCACTTCTTAACGGCACGGACTTTCCGTTTCTTTTGCGGCACCGAGAAGAGACAATAACTACCTATAATAGGGGAATAATTCCCCATACCGATTCCGAAGTCATTGACAGAGATGAGCGATGACAAACTCGAGAAGTTAACAAGCTCGATTAGAACTACTCCAATCTCATGACAAAAACAACAAGATGCCATGGATAAAAACTCAACAAAGAATGAATTACGATCTAATATTTTTTAAAGAATTTAATCCATTATCTTAGTTGTACGAAATTATGGAATAGCAATCATCCTTTTGAAACGATTCATTGATTAATTTACCCATTTATAAGTAAATATTTGGGTAACTTTCAACTCATTAAAAACAGTACCACCTTGAAGCGTAGAAGCGAGGTTGTGCTTGACAACGGTTGCTTCAAATTTCTGAGAGATGGCGTTGGCTGAACAGGGAAAACCTAGCGCAAGTTTTTCAAAAGGCCGGTGTTACGACTAGTAAATTTATTGTTTTCAGCTAAAGGTATTGCAGAGATAGGCGATTTTATTTCAGAAGTCAGCGCAAAATTGCATGGAAATTTCACCACGCATTAAATTGGTTTGCTCTTACGCACGTGAGTTATGCATAACAAGAAAGACTTATAATAAATGCATGATTCATTTTAGAAAGTAACGCGATAATTTCATCTCGTTTGAATTCTCAAACTGCCATTTTTCCATGTATTTATTTTAGAGAGAGAAAATCCATGTATATCATGCGGAACAATGATTAGGGTCCTAAGTAATATTAGGAGAAATCTCCATGTCGGCGCTTTGTTTGAATTCCCACATCATCAATGGAAGAAGACGGCTCCTATCAAAATATGCACTAAAAATAACTGGAAATCTTTTCAAATAGTCATGAAACTGCCAAGAGAGAGCCGCAACAAAAATTCTATCAATGTTTTCAAGACCTTATGCATTCATTCGCTTGATATTGCGATGATGTTCGTCGTTCACGGCAATCAAATCTACATCATTTTTCATGGGAATAATAATGTATAATAATAAAGAAGTAAAACGTTATTTTTCTTAAATTTAAAGAAAATTGAACGAAATAGTTTAAGTCTAGCAGTTGGTTTATATACACCGATTGTCGATAAATCTAGGAAGTTGTACTTAGACGCTAGCAACCGTTTTTGCAAATTTGGGTGGAAGGTATCAATACATGCGTTAGATATATTGCCGTGTTATTCACTGTTCGAAGTTTCCGAAGCACAGGAGGCAGTCCTTGAGAAGCGTTGTTTTTGTTTAATATTTTCAGTGTGAATACAGTCAGTTTCCTGGATTATCTGCGAAATGCCTTTCAAGATAGTTCAAACGATAGAAAAGGGAGAAACGTGCTTAACCGTTATCCCCGCGCAATGGGAAAAGGATGGCATCTTGTATTGGCCAAAAAAAAGTGCGGTCGCCAAACTTTCGCTGGATGAGAAATCTGTTCCATCTGAAACTTGGGAGAGCCTACTCGTCGTGAAGCCGAACTTGAAATGGAAAAAATGGAAGGACTGTCGGACACCGAGATCGATGAGACATCTTTTCTTCTCCCGCCTCCACCGACAAAAAAACCTCGACCTCAAAACCCCGCCAATGTTGCTCGAGATCGTATGATGGACTTCAACCACTTGATTGAAGAATCGGATATCATCGAGGAATATACGGTAAAATATATATAAACTTTTTTACCTGAAATGAAAAAATAAGAGAAGGGTATATTTTAGGAAAATTTCCCGGAAAATCAACCGGAAACACCATTTGTAATGCTTAACGAAAGGTGCAGTCAGGATATTGGACCAAGAGTTTTGATTCTACCACAACTTGCTTCATCCAACGCTGGTACAGAAGGAGCCAACAACGAGCTGAAACAAATACTGTCTAATCAAGCCATCATCCTTGCAAACCAGATCAAGATGATGCAGTGGATGGCAAGCATGCAAACAAGCCAGGAATACGTAGTAAAAGCTGTTTTCGAGGGAAACTTTTCTGGAGGTGCTCCAAAAGGCACCACTACTATAATGATCACCAAGCCAGTCAGTTCAGTTGAAGAACTCAACGAACTTGAAGAGCGTTTGAAGGAGCCAGAAACCCTTCAAAAACATTTGGCGAACATGAGCTTTATTTGTGGATCCAACGGCAAAGAGAACGGAATAGACTGCTGCTACAAGCTGATCGACGTGTTCATGACGAGGGAATTTCTAACCGAGTGTTCGTGGACCGGAAGCTGCAGGGTTTCGGACGAAAATAAACCGGAAAACGTTTCAGCTGGCGAGTGTTCCGGTTCAAATAAGGTCGCGCTGAAATTTTTCAAACATATTCGAACGCTCTTTCTGAAACTGGTCCTTCTCGCCGACAAGGACTTTACAGAAATTCAATGTGACGCGTTTCTGAAACGCGTAATGAAAAACAGCAAGCAGAGGTTGTCATCAAGAAGCATGTCAACTCATAAGGACCGGCCCAAAAACCGTACATATAAAACAACAAACATCGAACCCAGGAATGACCCAAGAAACCATGGTCCCGGCAAGGATCCTACTCTGTAATGTCACATTAGTTGATTGTTATATAAAGTTGTTGAAATAAACACTGCTGGTTTTTTACATGATTTCATGTTTTTTTAATTTTTATAACTTCAGAAATCACGCAGTCGTGATCGAGGTGATATGATGGGGGAATCATTAGAAGGCATCCATTAAGTACGTCATGCTTCAAGGAGAGGGGTGAAATATATAAGGTATACATAAAACGTGACAATAGGAGAGAGTGGGAATAGATTTTTGAAGAATTTTGCGTGACGTACTTAATGGATGATGTAGTTAAACTACGCAAACCATCCTCTCTTTTCCTTCCATCGTGATTTTTGTATGATCCTTAGGGTTAAGCACAACTTCGGCACAAAATTATTCTCTTTGCCGGGATTGTGTTTTGGGGGGTTGGTTAACGGCCAAATTGTCTGAAACTCGGCCAAAAGATGTACTTTTATACGAAGAATCTTTTAACCGAGTTCCCGATAATTTGGCCGCCAAAACCACCCAAGACGAACAGAATCTTTTTGTACCGGGGTAGTGCTAAACCCTACATATTTTTGTATGGACCATGAGGGTCTTGAAAACTTCCCTAAAAACGTGAAGTTATTAAGAAATACCCACTTGAGTTCATATTAAAGGTGACTTCATTCAATGCCAATTTGCGGTTTAATGCATTTACAGGAGGCAAAATGGTTTTAAAATGATTTTTCAACTGACCATAATAAGATAATATGAATGAGTCCTAAAACGGTATTTCCAAACAGCATTTTACGAGATCATAAAGTCGCAATAAAACCTTTGATAGGAGTAAAAGGAATCTCAGAAAATAAGGTTTTAAGATGGTTCTAAAAAAGCTGTGTGGGTTCTCATAAACCCGACTCAAATATGAAACCTATTGGCACCTCTTGGTGCCATAATAAAACCAAATTGATTCCTAGTGGCTTTTATAGAACTTTAATAAAACTGAATAAAGCAGGATGGTTTTGGCAATGTTACTTGGG